>JAKCPB010001151.1:0-67120 GCA_021442155.1 Cymbidium sinense | reverse complement strand
GTCATTAGTTATTAATTTTATTAATTATTATTAGTTATTAGTTTTTATTAGTTTACTAGTTTAGTTAGTTTAGTTAGTTTTATTAGTTATTAGTTATTATTATTAGTTAGTTTATTAGTTATTATTAGTTATTAGTTATTATTACTTTAGTTTAAGTTTTATTATTAGATATTAGTTATTAGTTTATTAGTTTAGTTATTTAGTTTTAGTTTATTTTTATTAATTAGTTATTAGTTTAGTTACTTTATTATTATTAGTTTGTTATGAATTATTAGTTATTATTAGTTAGTTAGTTTTATTATTTAGTTTATTAGTTTATTTTTAGTTATTATTATTAGTTATTTATTTATTAATTATTATTTTGTTTATTATTATTAGTTATTAGTTATTAGTTTATTGATTTTATTAGTTATTAGTTAGTTAGTTAGTTAGTTAGTTAGTTAGTTAATTTTTTTAGCTATTATTAGTTATTAGTTTAGTTATTTTTAGTTATTAAGTTTTATTAGTTATTAGTTTTAGTTATTATTAGTTATTATTTTAGTTTAGTTATTATTTTAGTTATTAGTTTTTGTTTAGTTATTTAGTTTATTATTTATTATTTATTATTAATTAGTTATTTATTATTAGGTTTTTTTAGTTTTAATTATTTGTTCATTAGTTTAGGTATTATTATTATTTATTATTATTATTATTAGTTATTTAGTTTTAGGTTTTAGTTTTATTATTATTTTATTAGGTTTTATTAGTTATTAGTTTATTAATTAGTTAGTTATTATTTATTAGTTATTAGTTTATTAGTTTATTAGTTTTATTATTTAGTTTATTATTATTAGTTTTAGTTTAGTTATTTTATTATTTATTTAGTTAGTTATTATTAGTTATTAGTTAGTTATTAGTTTAGTTTTTTATTTAGTTTATTATTTAGTTTTTATTAGTTTATTAGTTATTAGTTATTAGTTTATTAGTTTAATTATTAGTCATTTGTTTAGTCTAGTTAGTTTTATTATTTTATTAGTTATTATTATTATTTTCTTTATTTTATTACTTTTATTATTAGTTATTAGTTATTAGTTTAGTTATTATTATTAGTTATTAGTTTAGTTAGTTAATTTATTTATTAGTTACTATTAGTGTTTAGTTATTAGTTAATATTTTTAGTTATTAGTTTTTAATAGTTATTAATTAGTTAGTTATTAATTATTAGTTTTAGTTTATTAGTTTAGTTTTCTAGTTTTATTTTATTAGTTTTATTATTTATTAGTTATTAATTTAGTTATTTTATTAGTTTATTAGTTATTTAGTTATTAGTTATTAGTTATTTAGGTTTATTAGTTATTTAATTTTATTAGTTTATTTATTAGTTAGTTTAGTTATTCTTATTTTAGTTATTAATTATTATTATTAGTTATTAGGTTAATTTTAGTTTAGTTATTAGTTATTAGTTATTTTTATTATTATTATTGTTATTATTATTATTATTATTATTATTAGTTATTAGTTTGTTATTATTTATTAGTTATATTATTAGTTAGTTTTATTAGTTTTTTGATTAGTTAATAGTTATTATTAGTTAGTTTAGTTTAGTTATTAGTTAATTAGTTTAGTGATTAGTTTTACTAGTTTTATTACTTATTAGTTTATTTTAGTTTTTAGTTATTTTTATTTAGTTATTAGTTAGTTATTATTAATTATTATTAGTTATTTGTTTTTATTATTTATTAGGTTTAGTTATTAGGATTAATTAGTTGGTTTTATTAGTTATTTAGTTTTATTAGTTATTAGTTTATTTAGTTTATTAGTTTATTATGTTTTAATTATTAGTTAGTTATTATTAGTTTTTAGTTTATTATTAGTTATTAGTTATTAATTTTAATAGTTTTTATTAGTTATTAGTTTTATTATTAGTTTAGTTATTTAGTTATTATTTAGTTAGTTATTATTTAGTTATTTTAGGTTTAGTTTAGTTATTATTAGTTAGTTATTTATTTTTATTCTTATTTTTATTAGTTATTATTATTATTTATTAGTTATTAGTTATTATATTATTATTATTATTTATTATTTTAGTTATTTGTTATTAATTATTAACTTTTATTAGCTATTTGCTAGTTTTATTAGTTTTATTAAGTCATTTTAGTTATTATTAGTTTTATTAGTTTATTTATTGCTAGTTTATTAGTTTTGTTAGTTATTAGTTAAGTTTATTAGTTATTAGTTTATTTAGTTTTATTAGTTATTAGTTTAGTTTTTTTTGTTATTAGTTATTAGTTATTTAGTTTATTAATTTATTTTAGTTAGTTTTATTTATTTATAGTTAGTTATTAGTTATTATTAAGTTTATTAGTTATTAGTTTTAGTTTTTAGTTTAGTTATTAGGTTATTATTTGTTATTATTTATTAGTTTTATTAGTTTTATTAGTTATTAGTTTATTAGTTTTTTAGTTTTAGTTATTAGTTTGTTATTAGTTTTGTTATTATTTAGTTTTTTTTTAGTTTTAGTTTAGTTATTAGTTAGTTTAGTTTTATTATTAGTTATTAGTTAGTTTAGCTTTTTTATTTTAATTATTAGTTTATTAGTTTAGTTTAGTTTTTTAGTTTTATTAGTTAGTTTATTCATTTAGTTTTATTAGTTAGTTTTTTATTTTATTAGTTATTAGTTTAGTTATTTATTTAGTTATTAGTTATTAGTTTATTATTAGTTTTGTTATTTAGTTATTATAGTTTTGTTAGTTATTTATTAGTTTATTAGTTTATTAGTTTATTATTAGTTTTTTATTTATTTATTTTATTATTAGTTAGTTGTTGGTTGTTAGTTAGTTGTGGTTATTATTTTTTATTAGTTATTAGTTTTATTAGTTTAGTTAGTTTTTTTTTGGTTTTAGTTACTTATTAGTTTTTATTAGTTATTAGTTAGATTATTAGTTTTATTAGTTAGTTAGTTTATTAGTTTTATTATTAATTATTAGTTTAGTTATTAGTTATTAGTTTTAGTTAGTTATTATTATTAATTTTTAGTTTAGTTTTATTTAGTTATTAATTATTAGGTTTTTATTAGTTAGTTAGTTATTAGTTATTATTAGTTTTTAATTTAGTTATTTAGGTTTATTTATTAGTTAGTAGTTATTAGTTTAGTTATTTAAGTTTTATTATTTATTTTTTAGGTTTTAGTTTAGTTAGTTATTAGTTTTATTATTAGTTAATAGTTTATTATTAATTTTAGTTATTAATTATTATTAGTTATTATTATTTTTATTAGTTTAGCTTTAGGTTTTAATTTTATTATTAGTTTTAGTTTATTAGATAATTTTATTAGTTAGTTGTTAGTTTATTTAGTTTTTAGTTTTATTAGTTAGTTTATTATTATTATTATTAGTAGTTATTAGTTTTTAGGTTTTAGTTTAGTTATTAGTTTATTTATTTAGTTAGTTTTATTATTATTAGTTTAGTTATTATTTTAGTTATTAGTTTATTATTATTATTAGTTTATTAGTTTTATTAGTTATTTGTTTAGTTATTAGTTATTAGTTTATTATTATTAATTTTATTAGTTTAGGTTATTATTAGTTTATTAGTTTTAGTTTAGTTATTATTATTATTAGGTTATTAGTTATTAGTTAGTTATTTTATTTATTATTTATTAGTGTTAGTTATTTAGTTATTTAGTTTTTAGTTTTAATTTTGTTATTATTAGTTTAGTTTTAGTTATTAGTTTAGTTATTTTATTATTATTATTAGTTAGTTTATTATTTATTTGTTCGAGCTATTAGTTTTTATTAGTTATTAGTTTATTTTTATTATTATTTATTTTATTAGTTTAGTTATTAGATTTTTATTAGTTTGTTAGTTTGTTAGTTTTGTTTTTTAGTTATTATTAGTATCTAGTTTTATTATTTAGTTATTAGTTTATTAGTTTAGTTATTAGTTTAGTTTTTTAGTTAGTTATTACTATTAGCTTTTATTAGTTTATTAGTTAGTTAGTTAGTTTAGTTAGTTATTTAGTTTTAGTTTATTATTATTTTTATTTTAGTTATTAGTTATTATTAGTTTGTTATTAGTTATTATTAGTTAGTTTTATTATCATTAGTTTATTAGTAAGATAGTTTAGTTATTATTATTAGGTTTAGTTTATTATTATTAGTTTTATTTATTAGTTTTTTTATTATTATTAGTTCTTTTTATTAGTTTTATTAGTTATTAGGTTTTATTAGTTTTAGTTATTATTATTAGTTATTAATTATCTTAGATTTTTAATTTTAATAGTTATTTATTAGGTTTAGTTTTAGTTTTATTAGTTTATTATTATTATTAGTTATTTATTATTAATTATTACTAGTTTATTTAGTTATTAGTTTTAGTTTTATTAGTTTTATTAGTTATTATTAGTTTTTTTGTTTAGTTTTTTTATTAGTTTATTAGTTAGTTAGTTATTATTATTATTATTAGTTTTTAGTCTATTATTAGTTAGTTATTTATTTTATTAGTTTGTTTTAGTTATTAGTTATTATTATTAGTTTTTGTTATTATTATTATTATTAGTTTAGTTTGTTAGGTTAGTTATTAGTTAGTTATTGGTTTTATTATTATTATTATTATTATTATTATTATTATTATTATTATTATTATTATTATTATTATTATTATTATTATTATTATTATTATTATTAGTTAGTTTTATTTTATTTAGTTTAGTTTTTTAATTATTATTAGTTTATTAGTTAGTTAGTTTTTATTAGTTTTATTAGTTTTTAGTTTATTATTATTAGTTATTATTAGTTAGGTTATTAGTTTTTTATTAGTTTTTACTATTAGTTAGTTATTATTATTAGTTAGGTTATTATACTAGTTATTAGTTTTAGTATAATTATTTAGTTAGTAGTTTTAGATTATTATTATTAATTATTTATTTAGTTATTATTAGTTTTATTAATTAGTTTATTATTTTAATTAATTAATTATTAGTTTAGTTATTTATTTTAGTTTATTAGTTTTTAGTTATTAGTTTTAATTATTAGGTTTTAGTTATTAGTTTTATCATATTATTATTAGTTTGTTAGTTTTATTTTATTAGTTTAGTTATTTAGGTTTATTATTATTTATTAATTAGTTTTATTTTATTTAGTTTAGTTATTAGTTTTATTAGTTTAATATTATTATTATTATAAATTATTATTAGTTTAATTTTTTTAAGTTATTAGTTATTAGTTTAGTTATTAGTTTAGTTATTTTTATTAATTTAATTATTTACTTATTAGTTTAGTTTTACTTATTAGTATTTTAAGTTTTATTAATTTAGTTATTAGTTAATAGTTAGTTAGTTTAGTTATTTTTTATTTTAGTTATTAGTTTAGTTATTAGTTATTATTAGTTATTAGTTTAGTTTTTTTTAGTTATTAGTTATTAGTTAGTTATTATTTAGTTATTATTAGTTTTATTTAGTTATTAGTTAGTTAGTTATAAGTTATTATTAATAGTTTATTAGTTTATTATTAATTATTATTTAGTTATTATTATTTATTTATTTATTATTAGTTATTATTTATTAGTTTAGTGCATTTTTTAGTTATTATTATTTATTAGTTTTTGATATTAGTTATTTGTTTATTTTTTTAGTTGCTTTTATTAGTTTAGTTATTTAGTTTATTAGTTATTTAGTTAGTTTTATTATTAGGTTTATTTTTAATTATTATTTTTTATTAGTTATTTGTTTTATTAGTTTAGTTATTTAGTTTAGTTATTTATTATTAGTTTAGTTAGTTATTTTATTAATTATTAGTTAGTTATTTAGTTTAGTTAGTTTATTAGTTAGTTTAGTTATTAATTTTAGTTATTAGTTATTATTTATTTGTTAGTTTTTATTAGTTTTATTATTTATTTATTTATTTATTATAATTAGGTTTATTAGTTATTAGTTAGTTAGTTATTATTCATTTATTAGTTTGGTTATTAGTTTTTATTAGTTAGTTATTAGTTAGTTATTAGTTTAGTTATTATTTAGGTTTAGTTAGTTTTAGTTATTAGTTAGTTTTAAATTTTTATTAGTTATTAATTAGTTTTATTAGTTATTATTATTGTTAGTTATTAGTTTATTTAATTTTATTATTTATTATTAGTTAGTTAGTTAGTTATTTTATTTAGTTTTAGTTATTATTATTAGTTTTTTAATTTAATTTATTAGTTAGTTATTAGTTATTAGTTTAGTTATTAGTTTAGTTATTATTAGCTAGTTAGTTTTAGTTTAATTAGTTATTTATTATTAGTTTTTAGTTTTTTTATTATTAGTTAGTTAGTTTAGTTATTAGTTTATTAATTATTAGTTATTATTAGTTAGTTATTTAGTTATTAGTTATTAGTTAGTTAGTTTTTAGTTTATTAGTTATTTAGTTTATTAGTTTAGTATAGTTTTTTTAGTTTAGTTTAGTTATTAGTTATTTACTTTTTATTATTAGGTTTTTAGATTTTAGTTAGTTTTATTTATTAGATTATTTGTTAGTTTTAATTTAGTAAGTTTATTTAGTTACTTTTATTTTATTAGTTATTATTATTATTATTATTATTATTATTTTATTCTAGTTATTTATTTATTAGTTTTTATTAGTTTATTATTATTATTATTAGTTATTAGTTTATTAGGTTTATTAGTTTAGTTTATTAGTTAGTTATTAGTTAGTTATTAGTTAGTTTTAGTTTATTAGTTTTATTAGTTATTTAGTTATTAGTTTTATTAGTTTATTAATTTTATTAGTTTTTTATTAGTTTATTAGTTTATTAGTTTATTTAGTTATTAGTCTATTAGGTTTTTAGTTAGTTTAGTTATTTAGTTTTATTAGGTTTATTATTATTAGTTTTAGTTTATTAGTTCAATACTTTATTAGTTTTTTAGGTTTTATTATTAGTTAGCTTAGTTAGTTTTATTAGTTATTAGTTTAGTTATTTAGTTATTAGTTATTAGTTTAGTTATTTAGTCTATCATTATTAGTTATTAATAGTTAGTTTATTAGTTAGTTAGTTTAGTTTATTAATATTATTATTATTATTAGTTATTATTAGTTTAGTTAGTTTTATTAGTTTTTAGTTTTTATTTAGTAATTAGTTTTTTAGTTTATTATTAGTTTATATTATTAGGTTTTGTTAGTTATTAGTTAGTTTTAGTTATTAGTTATTATTAGTTTTATTCTTTATTAGGTTATTAGTTTATTAGTTATTATTAACTTATTAGTTTAGTTATTATTAGTTAGTTTAGTTATTAGTTTTTTAGGTTATTAGTTTAGTTTATTAGTTATTAGTTTAGTTATTATTAGTTTATTTATTTATTATTTATCATTTAGTTATTTTTTATTTTATTAGTTCTTTTTAGTTTTTATAATAATAATTATTATTATTATTATTATTAGTTTAGTTATTAGTTTTAGTTTAGTTATTATTTAGTTATTACTTTTTTAATTTTTAGTTTATTAGTTTTATTAGTTTTTTAGTTTCTTAGTTTAGATTATTATTAATTATTAGTTTTATTAGTTTATTATTAGTTATTAGTTTATTAGTTTATTATTATCAGTTATTAGTTTAGTTTAGTTTATTAATTATTAATTTATCAGGTTTATTATTAGTTTTTATTAGTTAGTTTAGTTAGTTTATTTTTCTATTATTTATTAGTTTATTAATTATGTTTTTAGTTAGTTATTAGTTATTAATTATTAGTTTTATTAGTTTATTTAGTTTATTATTATTAATTATTAGTTAGTTATTTATTATTAGTTTAGTTTTATTAGTTATTTAGTTATTAGGTTTAGTTAGTTATTATTAGTTAGTTATTAATTATTAGTTATTAGTTTATTAGTTAATTATTTAGTTTAGTTAGTCAGTTTTTCTATCAGTTTATTAAGTTTTATTATTTAGTTATAGAGTTTTACTAGTTATTTAGTTTAGTTATTTATTATTAGTTTTATTATTAGGTTCAGTTATTATTTTTCTTATTAGTTAGTTATTATTAGTTTTATTAGTTAGTTTTATTATTATTAGTTAGTTTAGTTATTAGTTATTTAGTTAGTTTTTAATATTTTTAGTTATTTAGTATTAAGTTTTAGTTAGGTATTAATTAGTTTTATTTAGTTATTTTTATTAGTTTAGTTTATTAGATTTTTAATTAGTTATTTATTTAGTTATTTATTTTTAGTTAGTTTTTTTTATTATTTAGTTAGTTATTTAGTTTTATTAGTTCTTAGCTTAGTTTATTAATTTTTGATTAGTTAGTTTTAGTTTTTTTAGTTTTTTAGTTATTAGTTAATATTATTAGTTAGTTTATTAGTTGTTAGTTATTAGTTAGTTAGTTTAGTTTTTTTAGTTTTATTAGTTATTATTAGTTTTTTTAGTTATTTATTATTAGTTTTTTAGTTTAGTTAGTTATTATTTAGTTATTTATCATTTAGTTAGTTATTAGTTATTAGTTTATTATCAGTTTTATTAATATTTGTAATTAGTTTAGTTATTATTAGTTTTATTAGTTATTAGTTTAGTTTTAATTTAGTTAGTTATTATTAGTTTATTATTATTAGTTATTAGTTAGGTTATTTTAGTTATTAGTTTTTTAGTAATTACATTTAGTTTATTAGTTCTAGTTTAGTTATTATTATTATTATTAGTTTTTTAATTTTATTTTTATTTAGTTAGTTAGTTTTAAATTTATTAGTTAGTTTAGATTTATTATTTTTAGTTTATGCATTATTATTAGTTTATTAATTATTAGTTTTTAGTTTTAGGTTTAGTTAGTTATTATTTGTTTAGTTTTTAAGGTTTTATTAATTATTAGTTTTTTTTTTTAATTATTTATTTAGTTATTATTAGTTAGTTATTATTTGTTATTAATTTAGGTTTTTATTATTAGTCAGTTATTAGTTATTAGTTAGGTTAAGTTTTATTAGTTAGTTATTAGTTATTACTTTATTCTTAGTTTTAGTTATTTAGTTATTAGTTATTACTTTATTCTTAGTTTTAGTTATTTAGTTATTAGTTATTAGTTTAGGTTAGGTTTTATTAGTTAGTTATTAGTTTATTCTTAGTTTTAGTTATTTGGATTAGTTATTATTAGTATTATTATTAGTCCATTAGTTCATTTTATTATTAGTTTTAGTTAGTTTAATTAGTTATTAATTATTTAGTTTAGTTATTTTTTTACTATTTTAGTTTATTAGTTATTAGTTATTAGTTATTAGTTTTAGTTATTAGTTATTAGTTATTAGTTTTTAGTTATTAGTTTAGTTATTAGTTTATTAATTATTAGTAAGTTAGTTTTATTATTTTAGTTTTTTAATTATTAGTTATTTAATTATTATTTAATTATTAGTTATTATTTTTTTAGTTATTAATTATTTAGTTTAGTTTTTATTTATTATTTTATTAGTTTAGTTTATTAGTTTATTAATTTAATTAGTTTTATTAGTTATTTGTTTTTATTAGGTATTAGTTTTAGTTATTTGATATTAGTTTAGTTATTTATTAGTTTTTTTAGTTATTAGTTAATTTTGTTTTTATTATTTAGTTTATTTACTTATTATTTAGTTTAGTTATTTATTATTAGTTATTAGTTATTATTAGTTATTAGTTTATTAGTTTTTTAGTTTAGTTATTATTATTATTAGTTAGTTATTATTAGTTTAGTTAGTTATTTTGTTATTAGTTAGGTTTTTAGTTTATTAGTTTATTATTATTAGTTAGTTATTAATTTATTAGTTTTAATTAGTTATTTATTTAGTTAGTTATTATTAGTTATTAGGTTTTAGTTTTTAGTTAGTTATAAGGTTTAGTTATTAGTTATTTTAGTTAGTTAGTTTATTTAGTTTTATTAGTTTTTAGTTATTCAGGTTTTTAGTTTATTTAGGTTTTTAGTTTTTAAGGTTTTCTTAATTATTAGTTTATTATTATTAGTAATTATTAGTTATTATTTATTAGTTAGTTAGTTAGTTTGTTAGTTATTTATTAGTTATTAGCTATTAG
Source organism: Cymbidium sinense (assembly GCA_021442155.1). Lineage (NCBI taxonomy): Eukaryota > Viridiplantae > Streptophyta > Magnoliopsida > Asparagales > Orchidaceae > Cymbidium > Cymbidium sinense. Next base: position 57,133 of record JAKCPB010001151.1, on the reverse strand, counting down.
TTTATTAGTTTATTAGTTATTTATTATTATTATTATATTAGTTAGTTATTAGTTTTATTATTAAAATATAATTTTAGTTATTATTTATTATTTTATTAAGTTTAGTTTAGCATTTTTAGGTTTATTTTATTATTAGTTTTAGTTAGTTATTTGTTGTTATTTGTTAGTTATTAGTTTAATTTTATTATTAGTTATTATTAGTTATTAGTTTTTTAGTTTTGTTATTTTATTAGTTATTAGTTTAGTTAGTTTATTTATTTTATTATTAGTTATTATTAGTTATTATTTTATTAGTTTTAGTTATTAGTTTTTTATTTATTAGTTATTTAGTTATTTTATTATTATAGTTAGTTTAGTTATTACTTTTATTTTATTTATTTGTTTATTACTTTATTAGCTTTAGTTATTAATTATTAGTTTATTAGTTATTATTAGTTATTAGTTTTTTTATTGAGTTATTTAACTTTATTATTAATTAATAGTAGTTATAATTAGTTTTATTACTTATTTATTTATTATTATTATTTAGTTATTAGTTAGTTTTTATTTAGTTATTAGTTTAGTTATTTTTAGTTATTATTAGTTTTAGTTTAGTTTTTTTAGTATTTTTATTTAGTTATTATTATTGGTTTTATTATTTATTAATATTATTTATTAGTTATTAGTTTATTATTATTTTATTAGTTATTAGTTAGTTATTATTAGTTATTATTTATTATTAGTTTAGTTATTATTTAGTTATTATTAGTTTAGTTATTTAGTTATTTATTAGTTAGTTTAGTTTATTAGTTAGTTATTAGTTTTAATTATTAGTTTAGTTATTTATTATTAGTTTTATTTGTTTTATTAGTTATTTATTAGTTAATGAGTTTATTATTAGTTTATTATTTATTTATTTAGTTAATTATTAGTTCATTAGTTTATTAGTTAGTTATTAGTTTAGTTAGTTTATTATTAGTTTAGTTTATTAGTTCAGTTTTATATTTTTATAGTTATTTAGTTTATTTTTATTATTTATTAGTTTATTAGTTTATTAGTTATTAGTTTAGTTATTATTATTATTATTTTAGTTATTAGTTTTTTAGTTTTAGTTTTATTAGTTTATTATTAGTTAATTTTTAGTTTTAGTTATGTTTAGTTAGTTATTAATTTTAGTTATTAGTTTAGTTTAGTTTTTTAGTTATAAGTTTAATTTTATTATTATTTATTTGTTTGTTTTTAGTTTTGTTTAGTTATTAGTTAGTTAGTTAGTCTATTATTAGTTTAGTTATTAGTTATTAGGTTTTACTTTTATTAGTTAGTGCAGTTTATTTATTAGGTTTTAGTTTTTTAGTTAGTTTAGTTAGTTTTCTAGGTTATTAGGTTTTATTAGTTAGTTCATTTTATTAGTTAAGTTTAGTTTTTTTTATTAGTTTTATTAGTTTAGTTAGTTTATTAGTTTATTAGTTTAGTTTTAGTTAGTTTAGTTAGTTTAGTTTAGTTTAGTTTTTAGTTTAGTTTTAGTTTTTATTATTAGTTTTACTTATTTGTTATTTAGTTTAGTTAGTTAGTTTTTATTAGTTAATAGGCTTAGTTTTATTAGTTTTATTTAGTTAGTTATTAGTTAGTTTATTTTATTAATTATTATTTTAGTTATTTATTATGTTTTAGTTTTATTAGTTTAATTATTAGTTTAATAGGTTTAATTTTTATTAGTTATTTTGTTAGTTAGTTATTAGTTTAGTTTATTAGTTTTGAGTTTGCTTTAGGTTTTAGTTATTAGCTATATTTAGTTTGTTTTAGTTAGTTTTTAGTTTTATTAGTTATTAGTTTTATTAGTTATTAGGTTTATTAATTATAATTATTATTAGTTATTACTAGATAGTTATTAGTTTAGTTTTTAGTTTTATTCATTTTATTAGTTATTAGTTAGCTTAATTTTTTATTTTATTATTAGATTTAGTTTATTAGTTATTAGTTCTTTACTTTTATTAGTAAGTTAGTTTAGTTAGTTATTATTAGTTATTAGTTTAGTTTTTAATTAATTATTAATCATTAATAGTTATTAGTTTAGTTTTTATTAGTTTTAATATTATTATTTTTTTATTATTTATTAGTTTTTATTTTATTAGTTATTAGATATTAGTTTTTTTAGTTTATTAGTTATTAGCTATTTAGTTTTTATTATTAGTTTTAGTTATTATTTTATTATTTTTATTGGTTATTATTATTATTAGTTAGTTATTTTAGTTATTATTAGTTATTGTTATTAGTTTTAATTATTTTTTGGTTATTAGTTTATTTTTTAATTAGTTTTAGCTTAGTTATTATTTAATATTATTAGTTAGCTTTTATTAGTTATTTATTTATTAGTCTAGTTATTATATTTTAGTTATTATTAGTTATTAGTTATTATTATTTATTATTAGTTTAGTTATTAGTTTACTTATTAGGTTTGTTTATTATTATTATTATTAGTTATTATTAATTTATTAGTTATTAGTTTATTAGTTTATTTTAGTTATTATTATTAGTTTATTAGGTAATTAGTTTTAGTTTATTAGTATTATTATTTAGTTTTATTAGTTTTTTTAGTTTAGTTATTATTTGGTTTTAGTTTTTAGTTATTAGTTAGTTATTATTATAAGTTATTAGTTTATTTTTATTATTTAGTTATTAGTTTAGTTATTTTTAGTTTATTATTATTAGGTTTTAGTTTTATTATTTAATTATTTATTAGTTTAGTTTTATTAGTTTTAGTTTAGTTTAGTTATTATTATTATTAGGTTTTATTAGTTTATTAGTTTTAGTTACTTTATTAGTTATTAGTTTAGTTTTATTAGTTTTTAGTTTTATTAGTTAGTTAGGTTATTAGTTATTAGTTATTAGTTATTATTAGTTTTAGTTATTATTAGTTTATTAGTTTTTTTTTATTATTAGTTTTAGTTTAATTATTATTTTTAGTTAGTTATTAGGTTTAGTTAGTTATATTAGTAATAATTTTATTATGTTTTTAGTTATTATTAATTTTATTAGTTTTATTATTGATTATTTATTAGTTAGTTTATTAGTTATTAGTTACTTATTATTTGTTAGTTTATTATTATTAGCTATTAGTTTAGTTTATTATTAGTTTTTAAGTTATTTATTTTAGTTATTATTAATTTTTATTTAGTTTTCTTAGTTTTTATTATTATTAGTTTTAGTTATTATTATTTATTATTATTATTTAGTTATTAGTTATTTATATTAGTTTTAGTTATTAGTTTTTATTAGTTTTTATTAATTATTATTAGTTTATTAGGTTTTAGGTTTAGTTTTGTTATTATTATTAGTTTCTTTTAATTTTTAGTTATTAGTTATTAGTTTTAGCTTTTAAGTTTATTATTATTTAATTTAGTACTTTTTAGTTTATTAGTTTTAGTTAGGTTTATTATTTAGTTTATTGGTTAGTTTTATTAGTTTAATTTATTATTAGTTATTTAGTTTTTTTATTAGTTATTAGTTTTTATTAGTTTTTAGTTATTACTTATTCGTAGTTAGTTATTTATTTAGTTATTATTAGTAATTACTTTCTTATTAGTTTATTAGTTATTAGTCGTTTATTAGTTTTAGTTAGTTTATTAGTTTATTAGTTAGTTTTTTAGTTATTAGTTAGTTATTATTATTATTAGTTAGTTAATTATTAGTTTATTATTATTAGTTTAGTTATTAGTTTATTAGTTTTATTAGTTTAGTTATTAGGTTTATTAGTTAGTTATTAGTTTATTAGTTTTAGGTTTAGTTAGTTAGTTAATTTTAGTTAGTTTAGTTAGTTTTTAGTTATTTTTATTATTAGTTAGTTTAGTTATTATTAGTTTTTAGTTATTAGTTTAGTTATTAGTTTTATTTAGTTTAGTTAATAGTTTATTAGTTAGTTATTATTATTATTAGTTAGTTTATTAGTTTTTATTAATCAATTTTTAGTTAGTTATTAGTTTAGTTATTATTAGTTTTTAATTATTATTATTATTTTTAGTTTATTTATTATTTTATTAGTTAGCAATTAGTTTAGTTATTAGTTTAAGTTTATTAGTTAGGTTTTTTAGTTAGTTAGTTATTAGTTAGTTAGTTTTATTAGTTTAGTTATTTGTTAGTTATTAGTTTATTAGTTTAGTTTTTATTATTAGTTTATTATTTTTTGGGTTTATAGTTTTATTAGTTTAGTTAGTTTTTGTTTAATAGTTAGTTATTTAGTTTTAGTTATTATCTATTTTAGTTTTATTAGTTTATTATTAGTTATTAGTTATTAATTTAGTTATTTTATTAGTTATTATTAATAATTTATTAGTTTAGTTATTAGTTATTATTATTTGTTAGTTTTTAGTTTATTATTAGTTTGTTTTTTAGTTTTAGTGCTTATTAGCTAGTTTTATTAGTTATTAGTTTAGTTAGTTTATTACTTTTTAGTTATTAATTATTTTATTATTAGTTTTAGTTAGTTTTATTATTAGTTATTATTATTAGATTATTGGTTTTAGTTATTAGGTTTAGTAGTTTAGTTAGCTAGTTATTTAGTTATTATAATTATTAGTTTAGTTTTATTATTAGTTATTAGGTTTATTAGTTTTAGTTTAATTTAGTTTTTAGTTTATTAGTTTGTTAGTTTTTATTAGTTTATTATTAGTTTTATTTAGTTATTAGTTTTAGTTTTAGTTAGTTCTAGTTAGTTTTATTAGTTTTATTAATTTATTAGTTATTAGTTTAGGTTTTATTAGTTAGTTTTTAGTTTATTAGTTTGGTTAGTTCCTTTGTTTATTATTATTAATTTTACTTTTATTAGTTAGTTAGTTATTATTATTAGTTTATTAGTTTTAGTTTTATTATTATTAGTTAGTATAGTTAGTTAGTTTTTTAGTTTTATTAGTTTATTAGTTAGTTAGTTTTAGTTTTCAGTTTAGTTTTTATTAGTTTAGTTATTAGTTATTAGTTAGTTATTAATAGTTATTAGTTATTATTAGTTTAGTTTAGTTATTTATTAGGTTATTATTATTTATTTTATTAGTTTAGTTAGTTATTTTAATTTTATTAGTTTTTTTTAGTTTATTAGTTAGTTATTAGTTTATTAGTTTGTTATTAGTTTAGGTTTAGTTAGTAATTATTAGTTTATTATTTTATTTTGTTTAGTTAGTTTTATTAGTTATTATTAGTTAGTTATTAATTAGTTTATTAGTTATTATTATTATAGTTATTATTATTATTATTATTATTATTATTATTATTATTATTATTAGTTTATTAGTTAGTTATTAGTTAGTTATTAGTTTTAGTTATTATTAGTTTTATTTTATTAGTTTATTTAGTTTAGTTATTAGTTAGTTAGTTTATTATTATTAGTTTTAGGTTAAGTTGTTAGTTTAGTTAGTTTTTTAGGTTTATTGGTTTTAGTTAGTTAGTTTTTTAGTTTTTTTATTTATAATTTTAGTTTCTTTTAGTTTTATTAGTTATTAGTTATTAGTTATTAGTTTTAGTTAGTGATTTGTTTATTAGTTTTAGTTATTTTATTTATTTAGTTATAGTTATTATTAGTTATTAGTTATAGTTAATTATTAGTTATTATTAGTTAGTTTGTTATTAGTTAGTTAGGTTATTTATTAGTTAGTTAGTTTATTATTAGTTGTTTATTATTATTATTATTATTATTATTATTATTATTATTATTATTATTAGTTTATTAATTATTATTAGTTATTATTTAGTTTTAGTTAGTTTTATTAGTTTATTAGTTAGTTAGTTATTAAGTTTAGTTTTATTAGTTTATTAGTTTAGTTATTTAGTTATTTAGTTTTATTAGTTTTATTTTATTTTTTAGGTTTAGGTTTTATTTTTTTATTTTTAGGATTAAGTTTAAGTTTTTATTTTAATTTTTTAGGTTTAGGTTTAAGGTTTTTATTTTAGGTTTATTTTTAGGTTTAGATTTATTTTTAGTTTATTTTATTTTATTTAGTTTAGGTTTATTTTTTTTTAGGTGTAGTTTTATCTTTTATTTATTTTATTTATTTTAATTTTTTTAGGTTTAGTTTTTTATTTATTTATGGTTCTATTTTATCTTTTATTTATTTCTAGATTTATCTTTTCAGTTTATGTTTTTATATTATTTCTATTTTATGTTTAGTTTTATTTTTCTTTAAGTTTTTTTATTTTTAGGTTTCTTTTGTTTTTATTTTAGTTTACATTTTTATTTGATTTATTTTAGTTTAGTTTCTATTTTTTATTTTATTTTATTTCTAGGTTTAGGTTTAGGTTTTTATTTAATTTAATTAATTTATTTTATTTAGGTTTAGGTTTATTTATTTATTTTATGTTTAGGTTCTATTTAGTTTAGGTTTAGGTTTTTCAATTTTTAGGGTTTAGGCATTAGGGTTTAAGGTTTAGGGTTTAGGGTTTAGGGTTAGTTTAGGGTTTAGGGCTTAGGCTTTTAGGATTTAGGGTTTAGGATTTTAGGGTTTATGGTTTAGGTTTTAGGGTTATAGGCTTAAGGTTTAGGGTTTAAGATTTAGAGTTTAGGGTTTACGGTTTAAGGTTTAGGGTTTAAGATTTAGGGTTTAGGGTTTTTAGGAATTAGGTTTAGGATTTTTTATAATTCTTTTAATTTTATTTTAAAAAAATAAGTAAACTGATAGGTTTAGGTTTATTTAGTTTATTTTCTATTTATTTTAGTTTATTTTATTTTTTTATTTAGGTTTATATTTTTTTTATTTAGTTTATTTATTTTAGTTTAGGTATTTTATTTTTGTTTTTTTTTTTTTCTTAAGTATTTTATTTTTGTTTATTTCTTGGTTTAGGTTTTTGGTTTAGGTTTAGGTTTAGGTTAGTTTAGTTTTAGTTATTATTATTATTATTATTATTAGTTTATTTAATTAGTTATTACTTTAGTTATTAGTTTTTATTAGTTATTATTTAGCTATTATTAGTTTTATTATTAATTTAGTTAGTTCAATTAGTTTTATTATTAGGTATTATTTTATTATTTTATTAGTTTTAGTTTTTAGTTTTTATTATTAGTTATTAGTTATTCATTATTATTATTAGTTAGTTTTTAATTTTATTATAAGTTATTAGTTATTATTATTAGTTATTAGTTATTAGTTTTTATTGGTTTAGTATTATTAGTTAATTTTATTAGTTATTTAGTTTAGTTATTTAATTAGTTATTTAGTTTTATTAGTTATTATTAGTTAGTTTTTAGTTTTTAATTAGTTTAGTTAGTTATTTAGTTATTAGTTTTAGTTTTATATATTTTATTATTTAGTTATTAGTTAGTTATTAATTATTTGTTATTAGTTACTTTAATTAGTTTATTATTTATTAGTTTTATTAGTTAGTTTTTTTAGTTATTATTAATTTATTAGTTGGTTAGTTTTTTTATTTATTTTATTAGTTTAGATAGTTAGTTTAGTTTAGTTATTAGTTTATTAGTTTTATTAGTTAATTTAATTAGTTTTTAGTTTATTATTATTAGTTATTATTAGTTTTTAGTTTATTACTTATTATTAGTTATGTTATTAGTTTTTTATTTATTATTATTATTATTAGTTAGGTTAATTGATTAGTTATTAGTTTTAGTTTATTTATTTAGTTATTAGTTTTAAGTTTTTTATTATTAATTAGTTATTTAGTTATTTATTAGTTTTATTATTTAGTTTATTATTTTAGTTTATTAGTTATTAGTTTTGGTTTATTAGTTTAATTTATTAGTTTTTAGTTATTAGTTTTAGTTATTAGGTTTTAGTTATTAGTTTTATTATATTATTTTTAATTAGTTAGTTTTATTTTAATAGTTTAGTTATTTAGTTTTATTATTATTTATTAGTTGGTTATATTTTATTTAGTTTAGTTATTAGTTTTATTAGTTTATTATTATTATTATTTATTATTATTATTATTATTATTATTATTATTATTATTATTATTATTTATTACATTAGTTTTTATCAATTATTAGTTTAGTTATTATTATTATTTTAGTTTTAGTTATTAGTTTTTTAGGTTTTATTAGTTTAATTATTAGTTATTAGTTAGTTAGTTTAGTTATTTTTTATTTTAGTTATTAGTTTACTTATTTGTTATTATTAGTTTTAGTTTATTAAGTATTAGTATTTTTAGTTATTAGTTTAGTTATTAGTTAGTTAATATTAGTTTTATTTAATTATTAGTTATGAGTTTTATAAGTTATTTATTAGGTAGTTAGTTATTAATTATTATTATTACTTTATTAGTTTATTATTAGTTATTATTTAGTTATTATTATTTATTAGTTTATTATTAGTCATTAGTTATTAGTTTAGTTTATTTTTTAGTTATTATTATTTATTAGTTTTTATTATTAGTTATTAGTTTTGTTATTTAGTTTATTAGTTATTTAGTTAGTTTTATTATTAGTTTTATTTTTTTGGTATTAATTTTTTATTAATTATTAGTTTTATTAGTTTAGTTATTTAGTTTAGTTATTTATTATTAGTTTAGTTAGTTATTTTATTAGTTATTAATTAGTTAGTTATATAATTTAGTTGTTAGTTTAGTTATATATTAGTTAGTTTATTTATTAGTTTTAGTTATTAGTTATTATTTATTAGTTAGTTTTTATGAGTTTTATTTTTTATTTATTTATTTATTTATTAGTTTATTATTATTAGGTTTATTAGTAATTAGTTAGTTAATTATTATTACTTAGTTATTAGTTTATTACTTTATTAGTTAAGTTATTAGTTATATTTGTTATTAGTTTTTATTAGTTAGTTATTAGCTAGTTATTAATTTATTATTTTAGTTATTAATTTATTAGTTAGTTAGTTTATTTGTTATTAGTTAGTTTAGTTTGTTAGGTTTTATTAGTTTTTATTAGTTTTATTATTGTTATTATTTATTAGTATTAGTTTTTTAGTTATTATTAGTTTTACTTTTATTAGTTTTTTTAGTTTTTATTATTAGTTATTAGTTTTTATTAGTCATTAGTTTAGTTAGTTATTAGTTTTAGTTTATTAGTTTTATTTAGTTATTAGGTTTTATTAGGTTATTAATTTATATTCTTTATTAGTTTTAGTTTTATTAGTTATTTAGTTAGTTATTTTATAAGTTTTTTATTACTTTAGTTTTCTTAATTAGTTTAGTTATTTAGTTTTATTTTTTAGTTATTAGTTTAGTTATTTAGTTTATTATTATTTGTTATTTAGTTTTATTATTAGTTATTAGTTAATTTTTAGTTATTATTTAGTTAGTTTAGTTTTGATTTTATTAGTTATTCGTTATTTATTAGTTATTATTAGTTAGTTATTAGCTAGTTATTAGTTTATTATTTTAGTTTTTAGTTATTAGTTATTAGTTATTATTATTATTAGATTTAGTTATTATTTTATTTATTATTATTAGTTTAGTTATTATTAGTTTGTTATTTAGTTATTATGAGTCTATTAGTTTTATTAGATATTTATTAAGTTTAGTTTTAGCTTTATTAGTCTATTATTATCATTAGTTATTTATTATTTATTATTTATTATTTATTATTATTAGTTTATTTAGTTATTAGTTTTAGTTTTATTAGTTTTATTAGTTATTATTTGTTGTTTAGTTTAGTTTTTTATTAGTTTAATAGTTAGTTAGTTATTATTATGGTTATTAGTTTTTAGTTTTTTATTAGTTAGTTAGTTATTTTATTAGTTAGTTTTAGTTATTAGTTATTATTATTAGTCTTAGTTATTATGATTATTATTATTATTAGTTTAGTTTATTAGGTTAGTTATTAGTTAGTTGTTAGTTTTATTATTATTATTATTATTATTATTTTATTATTATTATTATTAGTTATTTGTTAGTTTTATTTTATTTAGTTTAGATTTTTGGTTATTATTAGTTTATTAGTTAGTTAGTTTTTATTAGTTTTATTAGTTTAGTTATTAGTTTAGTTATTAGTTTATTAGTTTTATTAGTTTTGAGTTTATTATTATTAGTTATTATTAGTTTTTAGTTTATTAGTTTTTATTAATTATGGTATTAGTTTTTTTATTAGTTATTATTATTAGTTAGGTTATTTTATTAGTTTTTAGTTTTAGTTTAGCTATTTAGGTATTAGTTTTAGTTTTTTATTATTAATTAGTTATTTATTTATTTATTAGTTTTATTATTTAGTTTATTATTTTAGCTTATTAGTTATTAGTTTAGTTATTAATTTTAGTTTATTAGTTTAGTTTATTAGTTTTTAGTTATTAGTTTTAATTATTAGGTTTTAGTTATTAGTTTTATTAGTTTTATTATATTATTATTAGTTTGTTAGTTTTATTTTATTAGTTTAGTTATTTAGGTTTATTATTATTTATTAGTTAGTTTTATTTTATTTAGTTTAGTTATTAGTTTATTAGTTTAATATTATTATTATTATTATTATTTATTAGGTTAGTTTTTATTAGTTATTAGTTATTAGTTTAGTTATTTGTTTAGTTATTAGTTTTTTAGGTTTTATTAGTTTAGTTATTAGTTATTAGTTAGTTAGTTTAGTTATTTTTTATTTTAGTTATTCTTTTAGTTATTAGTTATTATTAGTTAGTTAGTTATTATTTGTTGTAGTTTTTTAGTTATTAGTTATTATTATTAGTTTATTAGTTTATTAGTTTATTATTAGTTATTATTTAGTTATTATTATTTATTTATTTATTATTAGTTGTTAGTTATTAGTTCAATTATTTTTTTAGTTATTATTATTTATTAGTTCTTTTTATTAGTTATTAGTTTAATTATTTAGTCAGTTTTATTAGTTTAGTTATTTAGTTAATTAATAATTTAGTTAGTTTTATTATTAGGTTTCTTTTTTAGTTATTAGTTTTTTTTAATTAGTTTAGTTTTTATTAGTTTAGTTATTTAGTTTAGTTATTTATTATTAGTTTAGTTAGTTATTTTAAGTTATTAGTTAGTTAGTTATTTAGTTTAGTTATTAGTTTAGTTAGTTTATTAGTTAGTTTAGTTATTAGTTTTAGTTATTTGTTATTATTTATTAGTTTGTTTTTATTATTTTTATTATTTATTTATTTATTTATTAGTTTATTATTATTAGGTTTATTAGTTATTAGTTAATTAATTATTATTAGTTAGTTATTACTAGTTTATTAGTTTAGTTATTGGTTTTTATTAGTTAGTTATTAGTTAGTTATTAGTTTAGTTATTATTTAGGTTTTTTTAGTTTTTGTTATTAGTTAGTTTTTAGTTATTATTAGTTATTAGTTAATTTTATTAGTTATTAATTTTGTTAGTTAAGTTTAGTATTTATTATTAGTTAGTTAGTTAGTTAGTAAATTTATTTAGTTTTATTAGTTATTAATTTTTAGTTATTATTAGTTTTTAGTTTAGTTTATTATTTATTAGTTATTAGTTTAGTTATTATTATTTAGTTAGTTTTAGTTTAGTTAGTTATTTATTATTAGTTTTTAGTTTTTTATTATTTGTTAGTTATTTAGTTATTAGTTATTATTAGTTAGTTATTTAGTTTAGTTATTATTAGTTATTAGTAGTTAGTTTTTAGTTTATTTGTTTAGTTTATTAGTTATTTAGTTTATTAGTTTAGTTTAGTTATTAGTTATTTAGTTTTTATTATTAGGTTTTTAGTTTTTAATTAGTTTTAGTTGTTAGTTTATTAGTTAGTTTTTAGTTTAGTTAGTTTATTTAGTTAGTTTTTTATTTTATTAATTATTATTATTAGTAGTAGTTTATTATTAGTTTATTATTTATTAGTTTATTATTATTATTAGTTATTATTATTAGTTATTAGTTTATTTATTTTATTAGTTAGTTATTAGTTAGTTTTAGTTTATTAGTTTTATTAGTTATTTAGTTATTAGTTTTATTACTTTATTAGTTTATTAGTTTTATTAGTTTTTTATTAGTTAGTTAGTTATTAGTTAATTTATAAGTTTATTTAGTTATTAGTTTATTAGGTTTTATAGTTAGTTTAGTTATTTAGTTTTATTAGGTTGATTATTATTATTTTTTATTTAGTTTTTTAATTAGTTTTATTATTTAGTTATTATTATTAGTTATTAGTTATTATTAGTTATTATTAGTTATTAGTTTAGCTTTTAGTTTATTAGTTAGTTAGCTATTAGTTATTATTTATTTTATTATTAGTTTCATTATTTATTTTTTAGTTTTATTAGTTATTTATTAGTTTAGTTTTTCTAAGTTATTAGTTAATTATTATTACTAATTTTAGTTATTATTAATTTTTTTTAGTTATTTTATTATTAGTTATTAGTTATTAGTTTTAGTTAGGTTAGTTATTTATTAGTTCTTATTATTAGTTTTATTAGTTATTTAGTTTAATTATTATTATTTTTAGTTTTAGTTTATTAGTTTACTAGTTTTTAGTTTTTTAGGTTTTATTATTAGTTAGTTTAGTTGGTTTTATTAGTTATTAGTTTAGTTATTTAGTTTATTATTATTATTAGTTATTATTAGTTAGTTTCTTAATTAGTTAGTTTAGTTTATTTTTATTTTTATTTATTATTATTAGTTTAGTTAGTTTTATTAGTTTTTTGGTTTTTATTTAGTTATTAGTTTTTTTAGTTTATTATTAGTTTATATTATTAGGTTTTATTAGTTATTAGTTAGTTTTAGTTATTAGTTTTATTAATTTTATTATTTTTATTAAGTTATTGGTTTATTAGTTATTATTTAGTTATTAGTTTAGTTATTATTAGTTAGTTTAGTTATTAGTTTTTAGGTTTTTTATTTAGTTATTATTACTTTGCTAGTTATTTAGTTTATTTATTAGTTATTTATTAGTTAGTTATTTTTAGTTTTATTAGTTATTATTATTATTATTATTATTATTATTATTATTATTAGGTATGTTATTATTTAGTTATTACTTTTTTTATTTTTAGTTTATTAATTTTATTAGTTTTTAGTTTATTACTTTAGGTTATTAGTTATTAGTTTTATTAGTTTATTATTAGTTATTATTTAGTTTTTATTAGTTTTAGTTATTATATCTAGTTATTATTATTAGTTATTAGTTTAGTTTAGTTTATTAGTTATTAATTAGTTATTAGTTTATTAAGTTTATTATTAGTTTTTATTAGTTAGTTAGTTAGTTTATTTTTTCTATTATTTATTAGTTTATTAGTTTTTTTTTTAGTTAGTTATTAGTGTTATTAGTTATTAGTTAATTATTTATTTTTAGTTTAATTTTATTAGTTATTTAGTTATTAGTTTTAGTTAGTTTTTAATAGTTAGTTATTATTAGTTATTAATTATTAGTTTATTAGTTAGTTAGTTTAGTTTTTTTATTATTTTATTAGGTTTTATTATTTAGTTATTTAGTTTTATTAATTATTTAGTTTAGTTATATATTATTAGTTTTATTATTAGGTTTAGTTATTATTTTTATTATTTGTTAGTTATTATTAGTTTTATTAGTTCATTTTATTATGATTAGTTAGTTTAGTTATTAGTTATTTAGTTAGTTTTTATTAGTTTTAGTTATTTAATTATTAGGTTTTAGTTAATTATTAGTTAGTTTTATTTAGTTATTTTTATTATTTAAGTTTATTAGGTTTTTTATTTGTTTTTATTTAGTTATTTATTATTAGTTAGTTTTTTTTATTATTTAGTTAGTCATTTAGTTTTATTAGTTATTATTATTTAGTTATTAGTTTAATTTATTATTTTTTTATTAGTTAGTTTTAGTTTTTTTATTTTTTAGTTATTAATTATTATTATTATTTAGTTAGTTATTAGTTGTTAGTTATTAGTTAGTTAGTTTAGATTTTTTTAGTTTTATTAGTTATTATTAGTTTCTTTTAGTTATTTATTATTAGTTTTTTAGTTTAGTTAATTATTAGTTAGTTATTTTTTTAGTTAGTTATTAGTTATTAGTTTATTATTAGTTTTATTATTATTAGTAATTAGTTTAGTTATTATTAGTTAGTTATAGTTTATTAGTTTATATATTATTAGTTTTTTTAGTTATTAGTTTTATTAGTTAGTTATTATTTAGTGATTATTAGTTTTATTAGTTACTTTTAGTTTTAGTTTAGTTGGTTTTTTATTAATTTTATTATTATTAGTTATTAGTTTTAGGTTATTTTAGTTACTATTAGTTAGTTTAGTTAGTTTAGTTAATTAGTTTTTAGTTAGTTATTAGTTAGCTTAGTTTATTAGTTCTAGTTTAATTAGTTATTAATATTATTATTAGTTTTTTAGTTTTATTTTTTATTTAGTTGGTTGGTTTTAAATTTATTAGTTAGCTTAGTTTTATTAGTTTTATTTTAGGTGTTATTATTTGTTTATTAGTTATTAGTTATTAGTTTTAGGTTTAGTTAGTTATTATTAGTTTAGTTTTTAGGTTTTTATAAGTTATTAGCATAGTTTTTTAGTTATTTATTTAGTTATTATTAGTTAGTTATTATTAATTATTAGTTTAGAATATTATTATTAGTTAGTTATTAGTTATTAGTTTAGGTTAAGCTTTATTAGTTTATTATTAGTTTTAGTTATTTAGTTATTAGATATTAGTTATTTTTAGTTATTATTAGTCAGTTATTATTAGTTCATTTTAGTATTAGTTTTAGTTAGTTTAATTATTTATTAGTTATTTAGTTTAGTTATTTTTTAGTGTTTTAGTTTATTAGTTATTAATTATTAGTTATTAATTATTAGTTAGTTATTAGTTTAGTTATTATTTATTAATTAGTTAGTTTTATTATTTTAGTTTTTTAGTTATTAGTTATTAGTTATTAATAGTTATTATTTTATTATTAGTTATTACTTTTTTAGTTATTAGTTATTTAGTTTAGTTTTTATTTATTATTTTATTAGTTTAGTTAGTTTTTATTAGTTATTAGTTTTTATTAGTTATTAGTTTATTATTATTATTAGTTTTAGCTATTAGTTATTAGTTTAGTTATTTATTAGTTTCATTAGTTACTAGTTAGTTTATTTAGTTATTATTTAGTTTAGTTATTTATTAGTAGTTATTAGTTTATTAGTTATTTAGTTTAGCTATTATTATTATTAGTTAGTTATTATTAGTTTAGTTTATTATTTAGATATTAGTTAGGTTTTTAGTTTATTCATTTATTATTATTAGTTAGTTATTAGTTTATTTGTTTTAATGAGTTATTTATTTAGTTAGTTATTATTAGTTATTAATTATTTAGTTTTTAGTTAGTTATTAGTTAATTTGGTTAGTTAGTTTATTTAGTTTTATTAGTTTTTTTTTGTTATTTTGCTTATTATTATTAGTTATTATTTATTAGTTACTTAGTTATTTTATTATTTATTATTTATTTGTTTATAATTTTAGTTATTATTTATTATTTTATTAAGTTAAGTTTAGTTTTTTAGATTTATTTTATTATTAGATTTAATTAGTTATTAGTTAGATATTAGTTTATTTTAGTTATTAGTTATTATTAATTATTTAGTTTATTAGTTTATTTATTATTAATTTTAGTTATTATTAGTTATTAGTCTTTTAGTTTTTTATTATTTTATTAGTTATTAGTTTAGTTAGTTTATTCATTTTATTATTAGTTATTATTTTATTAGTTTTAGTTATTAGTAATTAGTTTTTTATTAGTTAGTTATTTAGTTATTTTATTAATTAGTTAGTTTAGTTATTATTATTATTTAGTTTATTAATTATTAGTTATTACTTTATTTGTTATTATTAGTTATTAGTTTTTTTTATTTAGTTATTTAGTTTTATTATTAATTATTAGTTTATTATTTTTAATAAGTTTTTATTTAGTTATTAGTTTAGTTATTTATTAGTTACTTTTAATTATTATTAGTTTTAGTTTATTTTTCTAGTATTTTTATTTAGTTATTAGTTTATTATTATTTTATTAGTTATTAGTTAATTATTATTAGTTATTATATTAGTTATTATTAGTTATTATTAGTTATTAGTTCAGTTATTATTTAATTATTATTAGTTTAGTTATTTAGTTATTTATTAGTTAGTTTAGTTTATTAGTTAGTTATTAGTTTTAGTTATCAGTTTAGTTATTTATTATTAGTTTTTTATTAGTTATTTAGTTCATTATTAGTTTATTTATTATTTATTTAGTTATTAGTGTAGTTATTTTATTATTTATTGTTAGCTTATTAGTTTTATTAGTTTTATTATTAGTTTTTAACTAATTAGTTAGGTTTTTATATTTTTTAGTTATTATTAGTTATTAGTTATTATTAGTTTAGTTATTATTATTAGTTATTAGGTTTAGTTATTAGTTATTAGTAGTTATTAGTTTAGTTAGTTTATTATAAGTTTAGTTTATTAGTTTAGTTTTATTTTTTTTTGGTTATCTAGTTTATTTTTATTAGTTATTAGTTTAGTTATTATTATTATTTTAGTTATTAGTTTTTTAGTTTTAGTTTTATTAGTTTATTATTATTAGTTAGGTTTAGTTTTATTAGTTTATTATTAGTTAGTTTTTAGTTTTAGTTAGTTTTAGTTATTAGTTTAGTTTAGTTTTTTAGTTATTAGTTTAATTTTATTATTAGTTAGTTATTAGTTTTTAGTTATGTTTATTAGTTTTATTTACTTATTAGTTAGTTAGTTAGTTAGTTAGTTTATTATTAGTTTAGTTATTAGTGAGTAGTTTTTAGTTTTATTAGTTAGTGTAGTTTAGTTATTAGTTTTAGTTTTTTACTTAGTTTATTTAGTTTTCTAGGTCATTAGGTTTTATTAGGTAGTTCATTTTATTAGTTTAGTTTAGTTTTTTTATTAGTTTTATTAGTTTAGTTAGTTAGTTTATTAGTTTATTAGTTTAGTTTTAGTTAGTTTAGTTTAGTTTTTAGTTTAGTTTTAGTTTTTATTATTAGTTTTAGTTATTAATTATTTAATTTAGTTAGTTATTTTTTATTAGTTAATAGGTTTAGTTTTATTAGTTTTATTTAGTTAATTGAGTTAGTTATTAGTTTAGTTAGTTTATTTTGTTAATTATTTATTTAGTTATTTATTATTAGTTATTAATAATTATTAAGTTTTATTTAATATGTTAGTTTTATTAGTTTTATTATTAGTTTAATATGTTTAGTTTTTATTAGTTATTTAGTTATTAATTTAGTTTATTAGTTTATAGTTATTAATTTTATTATTAGTTATTAATTATTTTTAGTTAGTTATTAGTTAGATTTTAGTTTTATTAGTTATTAATTTTATTAGTTATTAGGTTTATTAGTTATTATTATTATTCATTTTATATTATTAGTTATTATTAGTTAGTTATTAGCTTTAGTTTTTAGTTTTATTAATTTTATTTGTTTTTAGTTAGTTTAGTTTTTATTTTATTATTAGTTTTTAGTTTATTAGTTATTAGTCCTATAGTTTTATTAGTTAGTTAGTTTAGTTAGTTATTACTCGTTATTAGTTTAGATTTTAGTTTACTATTAGTTATTAGTTTAGTTTTTCTTAGTTTTAGTATTATTATTTTTAATTATTTATTATTTTATATTTTATTAGTTATTAGTTATTAGTTTTATTAGTTTATTAGTTATTAGTTATTTAGTTTTATTATTAATTTTAGTTATTAGTTTATTATTATTAGTTTGATTATTTAATTATTATTATTATTATTATTTTTAGTTATTATTATTATTATTAGTTAATTATTTTAGTTATTAATATTTATTCTTATTATTATTAGTTTTAGTTATTTTTAGTTATTAGTTTATTTTATTAGTTAGTTTTAGTTTAATTATTATTTATTATTATTAGTTAATTATTTATTAGTTTAGTTATTATGTTTTAGTTATTATGTTTTAGTTATTATTAGTTATTAGTTATTATTATTTATTATTTGTTTAGTTATTAGTTTAGTTATTAGGTTTATTTATTATTATTAGTTATTATTAGTTTATTATAGTTATTATTATTATTTTATTAGGTTATTAGTATTATTATTTAGTTTTATTAGGTTTTTAGTCTAGTTATTATTTAGTTATAAGTTTTTAGTTATTAGATAGTTATTATTATTAGTTATTAGTTTATTTTTAATATTTATTTATTAGTTTAGTTATTTTTAATTTATTATTATTAGGTTTTAGTTTTATTATTTAGTTATTTATTAGTTTAGTTTTATTAGTTTTTAGTTTAGTTTAGTTATTATCATTATTAGGTTTTATTAGTTTATTAGTTTTAGTTACTTAATTGGATATTAGTTTAGTTTTATTAGTTTTTAGTTTTGTTAGTTAGTTAGGTTATTAGTTATTAGTTATTAGTTATTAAATATTATTAGTTTTAGTCATTATTAGTTTATTACTTTTTTTATTATTTGTTTTAGTTAGTTATTAAGTTTATTTAGTTTATTATTTAGATAGTTATATTAGTTATAAGTTTATTTGGTTTTTAGTTATTATTAGTTTTATTTGTTTTGTTATTTATTATTTATTAGTTAGTTTATTAGTTATTATTAGTTAATTTATTATTATTAGTTATTAGTTTAGATTATTATTAGTTTTTAAGTTATTTATTTTAGTTATTATTAATTTTTATTTTGTTTATTTATTTATTATTATTATTAGTTTTAGTTATTATTAGTTATTATTATTATTATTTAGTTATTAGTTATTAGTTATTAGTTTTAGTTATTAGTTATTATTAGTTTTTATCAGTTATTATTAATTTATTAGTTTATTAGGTTTTATGTTTAGTTTTGTTATTATTATAAATTTTTTTAATTGTTAGTTACTAGTTTTTAGTTTTAGTTTTTTAGTTTATTATTATATAGTTTTTATTTTTTTTAGTTTATTAGTTTTAGTTAGGTTTATTATTTAGTTTACTGGTTAGTTTTATTAATTTAGTTATTATTAGTTATTTAGTTTATTTTATTAGTTATTAATTTTTATTAGTTTTTAGTTATTACTTAGTTATTTAGTTACTTTTAGTTAATTATTTATTTTGTTATTATTAGTAATTTTTTATTATTAGTTTATTAGTTATTAGTTTAGTTAGTTTTTTATTAGTTTTTTATTATTAATTTATTATTATTCTTATTAGGTTTTTAGTTAATAGTTATTAGTCATTATTTAGTTTTAGTTAGTTTGTTAGTTTATTAGTTATTTTTTTAGCTATTAGTTATTATTATTATTAGTTAGTTATTAGTTTATTATTTTAGTTATTAGTTTATTAGTTAGTTTAGTTTATTAGTTTTTATTAGTTATTAGTTAGTTAGTTATTATTACTTAGTTATTAGTTTATTATTACTTTATTAGTTAGTTATTAGTTATTAGCTTTTAGTTTTTATTAGATAGTGATTAGTTAATTATTAATTTATTAATTTAGTTATTAGTTTATTAGTTAGTTAATTTATTAGTTATTAGTTAGTTTAGTTTGTTAGGTTTTATTATTAGTTATTTATGTTTTAGGTTAGTTTTTATTTAGTTAGTTTTTATTTAGTATAGTTATTAGTTATTTTATTACTAGTTTATTTGTTTTATTATTATTATTAGTTATTATTAGCTTATTTAGTTTTTAGTTTTA
This sequence comes from Cymbidium sinense, assembly GCA_021442155.1. Lineage (NCBI taxonomy): Eukaryota > Viridiplantae > Streptophyta > Magnoliopsida > Asparagales > Orchidaceae > Cymbidium > Cymbidium sinense. The sequence continues at coordinate 37,638 of JAKCPB010001151.1, read as the reverse complement.
GTTTTATTAGTATTATTAGTAATTATTAGTTTTTTAGTTTAGTTTTTATTAGTTATTAGTTTAGTTAATTATTTTTATTATTTATTTATTATTTATTATTTAGTTTTTATTAGTTTATTTAGTTATTTTTAGTTTTTTAATTATTAGATTATTTAGTTATTTTAGTTAGTTTTTATTATTTATGTTTAGTTAGTTTTATTAGTTTATTAGTTTTTAGTTTATTAGTTTTGTTATTATTAGTTATTAGTTATTATTATAATTATTATTATAAGTTATTAGTTTAGTTTGTTTTAGTTATTATTAGTTATGTTTAGTTTTCAGTTTTATTAGTTTGTTATTATTATTATTAGTTATTATTTATTAATAAATTATTAGTTATTATTAGTTATTAGTTATTTAGTTTATTAGTTAGTTTTAGTTAGTTTTTTAGTTATTATTAGTTTCTATTATTTATTAGTTTTATTATTTTTAATTATTAGTTTTAGTTTTAGTTTTTAATTTATTAGTTTATTAGTAAGTTTTATTAGTTAGTTATTTATTAGTTATTATTAGTTTATTTATTAGTTTATTTGTTTTATTAGGTTTTAGTTTTAGTTTCTAGTTTATTATTATTTATTAGTTAATTATTATTATTAGTTATTAGTTATGTTATTATTAATTTTATTATTATTTTATTTTTAGTTATTAGTTATTAGTTATTAATTTATTTATTAGTTTTAGTTTTTTTATTAGTGTAGGTTATTATTATTTATTATTAGTTTTATTAGTTTTGTTAGTTATTAGTTAGTTAGTTTTTATTTGTTATTAGTTAGTTAGTTTTTATTATTTATTAGTTATTATTTATTATTATCAGTTATTACTTAATTAGTTTATTAGTTATTACTATTTAGGGTTTTTTTTGGGAAACCCCATGTAGAATTTTATTGCCACAAAAGAGGGTTACAAGGTCCTTAAAGGGATAAAGTCTAGAACTATTGCTCAAGAGCTACAATCGACTAGGGAGTAAATCCCCATCTAGAACGACCAAAAGCAAAAGAAAACAAGAAAGCAATCAAAAGATACAAATTGGTTAACATAATAAGCCAATGGAAGATTAGTGCCAGTGCTCTGCAAGATGTGAGAATGCAAGACACTCTAGAGCAAACCAACAAGAGGACAAGAGAGAAACACCTGCAAAAATGTAGACAGAAAGAAGTTAGAGCAGTTAAGGTAATACAAACAAAATGATAACTAAAACGCATAATCGAATGATAGTAAAGAAATGTGATAGAAGGCTGTCACACCTAGTTGGGGGCGGATGCAAATATGAGCATCCATGGTTCGTGAAGGGTTACATCACAAGAGCTACTACCAAGCCAAAAGGGAGTGAAATCATCATAGCCATCATAGCCAACAAACCTGTGAGAAGATAGCAGCCAATTGTTGAAAGTCTTATGGGCTTTATTACCTGTAAACCTAAACAAAACCATAGATAAAATAGAGAGGAAATTGCAAAGCGATAAGATAAGGGATCCCATGCGGAAAATTATCATCAATATAGTCACCATGACATGAGAATACTTATCCATATGAGAATAAGCCATCTTTGCCAGAACCTCATGAAAAATAATAGCATAAAAACCCACCACAAGAAAAAAGCAAAAGAGGCAGCCTGCTGAAATTCTGCTAAGCAAGTCAATGAGCCTATAAATAACACCATCCCAAACATATGATATATATATGAATATTTTTGGCCAGGAGTACAGCCTTGAAGCATAGTCCAAAAAATGAACCCAATCATAATAATGAATGCAGATGTGAACAACTCCCTTATTAATATTCATAATAGTAGTTGGCAAAAGAAATTGTAAAAGGCGATAACCCAACACAGAAATAGGCGCATCCCACTAAAAATAGCACCAAATAAAGGCGATGTCGCCCCATAGCGCATGAAAATCGATAATCCGGATCAACAAACAACCAAGACACAAGGCGACAAAAGGGTGCCCATGGTACCACCCATTTAGAAAGACGATTGCATACCAAGTGGATAGATGCTTAATCACAATGATCTGCACAAGCCTAACTGAACCAAGATGGGAAAAGAAAGCAGATAAGGTAGATCACTGCCCAGATACAAACAACAAGGGCAATCAACAATCCAACCCCAATAGCAAAACAATTAATGCAATAATGGAACCCACCAGAAGAAAAATCAAAAAGGGGATTCAAATGAGAGTCAACATTGGAATCCAGATAAAACAAGACAGTAGATAACCAAGACAACAAATAGCCAAGACAGCAAAAGATAGCTAGCTGACCATAAAAGCTCTCATTCAGTGTAGACATTGCAATAGTTAGTAACCAAATAGGTAGACCATAAACACATGGATCTGAGAAGCAGCAGCCTAGACAGGAATCATCAAAGACAATCAGAACAACAATGTTAGAAATAGCTTGCTGAACATAGGACCCTAAAGTCCTACAACCAACAAAGATAGAGCCAACATTGGAATCCTAAAAATGAACCCAATCATAATAATGAATGCAGTTGTGAACAACCCCCTTATTAATATTCATAACAGTAGTGGCAAAAAGCAATTGTAAAGGAAGGCATCATAACCCAACACAGGGAATAGGCTGCATCCCACCAAAAATAGCACCAAATAATAAAGGCAAAGAACTATTGATAGCGACATCTTTGGATAGAAAATCGGATAATCCAAATCAACAAACAACCAAGACAAGAAGCGGCAAAAGCGGCGGTGCCCATAGTACCACCCATTCGAGAATGAGGCGGTGCATACTAAGTGGATAGATGCTTAATCACAATGATCGCACAAGCTAACTAAACCAAGATGGGAAAAAAAGCGGGATAAGGTAGATCCTTTGCGGATACAAACAACAAGGGCAATCAACAATCCAACTCCAATAGCAAAATAGTTAATCCAATAATGGAACCCACCAGAAGAAAAATCAAAAAGGTGATTCAAATGAGAGTCAACATTGGATTCCAAATAAAACAAGATAGTAGAGAACCAAGACAACAAGCGGCCAAGAAAGCAAAAGCTAGGCGGCCATAAAAGCTCTCATTAGTAGACATTACAATAGTTAGTAACCAAATAGATAGACCATAAACACAGGGATCAGAAGCGGGTCAGAGAATCATCAAAGACAATCGAACGAATGTCAAAAGCTCCGAACATAGGACCCTAAAGTCCTACAACCAATAAAGATAGAGCCAACATTGGAATCCTGAAAAACCAAGATAGCAAATATCCAAGGCAACAAATAATGAAGACAATAAAAAATAGCAAGCTGGCCATAAAACCACCCATTCAGAATAAACAGTGCAATAGATACAAGTTTAACTGAAACAAGATGGAAAAAATAGCAGGTAAAGTAGTCCACAGAATTCAGATGATCTGCATAAAATAAACCACTAAGGGGATTTAAAGCAAAAGCCACCAAGCAGTCAACAACATCAAAAGAGGTTTGCTGAACAAAATAAACCAAAACCCCAGAAGCAGCTTTCAGAGTATTAATCCAGTTCAACCGATAGTAATTACCAACAAGCTGGCCAAAAGTCCACCCATTTAGAGTAAACAGAGCATATGCTAATATCCAAACCTTCCAAATAAAGATGATCAGGCTAGCAGCTAAACCCACATCCACTGAAAAGGAAAACTGATAAGCCATTAAGGAAGTCCAAACCTGCAGGGGAATAATAAAATTGAACTTGCAGTTTCTCTCCTGGCAGGTTGGGTATATGAGGTTGGCCAAAATAATCAGCAAGACAACTCCAAAAACACCCTGCAGAACATGATAAACATCCCAGGACATGCTAGACATAAGACTCAATGATCCATACAAGCCAACAACCAAGAAAGAAAATAATAGCAAGTTGGCCATAAGACCAACCATTCAAAGTAGATAATGCATAAGGTAATTCCCAAATAGGCGAGAGGAAGTGGTAGCCAAGACTAGCGAACCAGATGGAAAAACAAATAGGTGAAGTCGAGCATCCGGATGTTAGCACAAATAGTTAGAAAATCAAAAGGTAAGAAACAACCAACAACCACTATGATAACCTGCTTGATGAATGACCCACAAAAGAGGCCAATAGTGGAAACAATAATGCAAATAATACACCCAACAGATAGAACACCATAAAAAATCAGAGATGTAAAATAATAGCAAAATGAAGTCAAAAGGGAGTGAACATAAATAACCATCAAGATAAAGATGATCAGGCTTGCAGCAAAGCCCACATCCTCAGTAGAGGCAAACGGATAAGCCATGAGGGAAGTCCAATCCTGCAAAGAGATAGAAGAAATAAACAGGAAATTGTAGTTACACTCCTGGCAGGTTGGGGATATGAGGTTAGACAAAACAATCAGCAAAACAACTCCAAAAGCACCCTGCTGAACATCATGGACAACCCCAATAGTAGCATGATGAACATAAGATGCAATGATCCAGATCAGCCAACATCCCAGGTAGAAAATTATATCAAGTTGGCCATAAGACCACCCATTCAAATTAGGCAAAACAAAGGTTTGAAAGAAATTCAGCAAATACATTAAACCAATCCCAAGAGAGTAGTCTGCGGGGCGATTAGATCATAAAGTTATCTGAAGTATAGAGATAGGCATTGAGGCAAGGGACCCAGAATATAATTCCAGATGTCCCTTGATCAATAAATAGAGCAAAAATAGAGCATTAAGTAATATATCTCCCTCGACAACCAAGCAACATCTTACCAATGAGCAAGACCCCAAACAAGGGTGGGAGAGTTAAACCACAACAGATGCCACATAGCTTCGACAAAGGGCAAGGAGTAATAGGATGAGACATTAACAAATTCCAAAGGAGCATCACACATTAACGGTAAAATAGTATAAGCATTAGGCTCCCAATTGAAACTAAGGCAATTAAACCAACAACACATGTCAGATCAACAAGTAAGCAACAAGGGATATCACATTGATGCATCAGCAGAAACCAAGAAAGCAACAACACTAAATATAAAATGGGCATGCAGTTAAACTGATATTGAACCAAAATAATCCCATGGGCTAGACTAATTTATAAGATAAGGGAGACCAGTATTGTCCAAATTAACCAAGTCATGCAAATGTTTGGGTAGGGTGAGTTGATCAAAGAAGATTATACCATCAATCCTCCCAGATTGGCAATCATCGGCACATGCATTACCTTCACGCCATACATGAGTGATGTTAAAATTAAGTTGGGTAAGAAGAGCTCTAGTTTGCTTGAGAAGGTAGTACAATTTAGTGTTGCTCATTTTGGTGAAATTCAAAAGATCAATCAGCAGAAGGGCATCCACCTCAATCCAAATATTGAGCCAACCATTTCAAAGGCAAATCTCAAGAGCTTTGTACACTGCCATTAGCTCAGTAAAAGGAACATAGCAGGAATTAAGGGGGTAGGAAAAAGCACATAGGACTTCACCATGAAGATTTCTGAAAATGCCACCATAACCTGAACCTTTCTGAGAGACAGAGCCATCAGTGTTAATTTTAATAGTATGATCATGAGGTTTTACCCAATAAACAATCTTTTCATTTCTACAGTAGGGTTGATCCGGTAAGTTAAGACCCAGTTTATTGGCCACAAATTTACAACCTTTGAAATGTTTGTAGTGAATGAGATTGGCATTAAACAAGTCAAATTTTGTTTTTAATTCTAGCAATTATTCTCATGTGGTTCATAGGGATCTCATGATTTTGCATCATTTCTGTCCATCCATATGAACCAAATAAGGGTGATAGCAGTTATGACTTTAATGTGACCTTTAATAGTGTTGTCAAAATAAACTTCAAGAAGTTGATATAAAGTTAGGGAGCCATTGAAAATGATAATGTTAAAGAGATCATCATACCAAATCCAGAGTTTAGAAGCAATGGCCCCATTAACAAAGACATGGTTCACATTCTCAATGTGAAAGCAGCATTGGCATTTTGAAGGTAATTAAAAACCTTTATCCCAGAACAAGGAGTCAACAAGGATGAAGTTTTTCAAAATACGCCAAGTAAGAACAGAATAAGAAGTAGGGATAGTGATATTCCAAAGTTTGAGAAACACATTGGAAGAAACATGAGTTTTTTTAATGTGAAGCCAAACATTTTTAAAGTTAAAATCACCATTATGTGAGAGCTTAAAAGGATCTATCTTGATTGGTAGGAATGATAAGAATAGTAGTGAGTTTGTTCAAGAGAAAAGATGGAATATAATCAATAAGCTTACTATTGTTCCACATATTATTTTGCCAGAAAGATTTCACTTTAATAGCGGCAGTGGAATGGGTGGAGAGTAAGTCGTCAATGGACCCACATCCACTCCAGTTATCTTGCCAAAAGAATGAGGAACCAGAGTTAATCCCCCAAAAAATTAAGGATTTGGCATCCCATTTGTGAACAAAGTCTTTTCCAAATAGGAGAGTCTCTCACTTTATAGGGACAAATGAGGGGTGCTTATACAATATTTAGTCATGAAATTAACCCAAAGACTATTGTTACTCTAAAATTCCACCGAGTTTATAGGAAAAGCGGTGATAGATTCTTTGATTGGCTTACATCCAAGACCACCTTTTGAGTGCCACAACTTTTAACCCAAGAGGTTCGTGCATTCTTTTAGAGGAGTTATTAGAGCCCCAAAAAAATTTGTTAAAGAGACTCAATTCTGTTAATGATAGAAATGGTCGACATAATGGTTTGGATGAGATATAAAGGCATGGAATTAAGAGTGCTTTTAATCAAGGTGAGCCTACCAAAGAGTAAATGAAATTTTCAAACAAAAATTTTATTGGAGATTTTCTGGATAAGATCATAAAAAAGATGAGATCTTTTTTGACCTTTAAAAAGCGATGCCTCGAGATAATTAATAGGAAGTTGATGTAGCTAAAAATTAGTAATTCCGGAGATTTGGTTGAGCTATTGGTAGGGATTTTAAGCGGAAGGAATGAACTTTCTTTGCCAAATTCATTTAAAAGGTTCTTAATAGTTTTAATGTGTTGAATAAAGGCATTGCAAAAGATTATAAAATCATCAGCAAAACTGAGATGAGAAACAGGGATACCACCATGAGTTTTAAAAAACATGGTAGGATTTTTATTGAAAAGATCATTCAGGCTCCTCGAAAGATATTCAATAACAAGAATAAAAAGAGTGGGTGATAGGGGGTCTCTTGTTTCAAGCCATACCTTGAAGTAAAGAAGCCGAGGGACTCACCATTCATGATAACAGAGAACCAAACATTGGTAATACAGTTTTTGATGAGGCAGATGAAATTATCAGAAAACCCAAACAAATGTAAGATTTGAAAGAGGAAATTCCACGAGAGGTTATCAAAGGCTTTAGAGATATCCAGTTTGAGGAGGATGTTGCCACCTCTAGTAGGAACATCAATATCATGAACTAGCTCTTAGGCAAGAAGGATATTGTCGAATATAGCTCTATTTTTAACGAAGCCAATTTGGTTAGGAGAAATAATTTTAGGGAGCAGCGGACTTATTCTATTATTAATTAATTTAGCAATGAGTTTTTGAAAGAAGGTGCGAAGGCTGATAGGTCTAAAATCTCCCTAAGAATCAGGATTATTAATTTTAGGAATGAGGACAATGAAAGTGCTAGAAAAGTATCTAGGTAAAGGGCTTCCATCAAAGAAGTCAACAACAACATCAACAAGGTCAGACTTAATAAAAGGCCAACAATGCTGAAAAAAATGGGTCATGTAGCCATCGTACGCAAAGAGTGTTCATGCTATTGAGTACTAATCGATCTCACCGTAGGATGCAAAGTGAGTAAAAGATTCTCATCATTAATAATCATAGAGGGGATCAGGTGTGTGTTGGAGAGGGCATCTAAGGGAGGGTTGATGTTTAATAAATTTTGAAAATATTGTATGACAAAATTTTTAATATCATTCTTATCAGTGATCCAGCTACCATTAATATTTTTGATTTTTTGAATAGAGTTTAAAGCTTTCCTTTTGTTGAAAAGAGCATGGAAATACCTTGTATTTTTGTCACCATCAGCAATATGTTTGCTAGCGGCCTTTTGACGCTAGTAGGTTTCCTCCATATTCTGATAATTGATCAAGTTATTTTTAAGTGTTCAACTCATCAAGCTTACTAGATCGCTTAAGGCAAAGATCTTCAAGGGAGCAAACTAATTGTTCCATAATTTTGAGATTGGCAAAAAGATTTTAAAATGATGCTTGTTCCACCAATTTAGATTTTTTTAATTCTTTTGAGCTTAATCCAAACCAATCATGCCTTTAACTAATTATGGGTGAATAGGGCCATCCAATTAGTGAAAACAATATTAATGAAATCACGATGTTGGGTCCACATATTTTGGAATTTAAAAGGAGAAGGGGAGGAAAGATTACTGGAAGAGGTTGTGATAGAGATCAAAAGAGGAGCATGGTCTGACAAAGTTCTACTCAAATGCTCGACAGAAGTGAGGGGCCATTGATTGATCCAAAGGGAATTAAAGCGGGTCCTATCAAGTCACTGCCAAAGTCTAGAGTTATGCCAATGAGTAGTCGGAGCTAGAAAACTAATATCAATCGTTGCAATCGAGGATCATATTAGAGAAGTCTTCCATGGAATGGATTAGAGAGCCCTCCCTCCTTTCAAGAAGCAATAATAGTTGAAGTCACCCCAACCAACCGTGGTTTGTTAACCGAGGAGGCAAGGTTCTTAAGTGATCCCAAAGGATGTTCCTACCACTCTATTACAAGAAGCATAGATAAAGGAACCAAGAGCAAAATTCACCCAATGAGATTTGAACACTAACCAATTGTTTGAGATCATCAAGGATTGAAATGTTGATTAAATTATTCCAAAAATACAAAATTTTATTACTAATATTGTAAAAGAAATTTTGAAAGCCAAGCATTCTAGCAACATGTGTGATCTTAGAAGAGTGAATGAAGGGTTCAATAACAATAAGTAAGGTTATGTTATGAGTGCGACAAAGGCTCCTAACACGATTGCAGACAGTGAGAGTCCCAATATCTCGAACATTCCAAATAAGAAAATTGATCATAATAAGGTGGAAAGAAAAGAAAAGAGATAACTAAAAAATTGAAGGAGAAGCAAAAGAGAGCATGAGGCAATTATTTGTGGAAGTTAGAGAAGATCGAGTTCTAGTGGAGCTATTAGTGAACATTCTAGCTTTAAGGATTTTTTTTAATAACAGCTTTGAAAAGGCCTATCTATGTCTAATGTATCTCCATCAAAAGGGAGTGGTTGGTGATATTTAGAATAGAGCGATTCACAAAGCATTCCTAATGGTGATTTCTCCTTCTTCGATCGAGTTAGGTTGAGAATTGGATTAGCATGGATATCACTCGAAGAGAGAGAAGTTGTGACACCATTAATAGCACAAATTTCATTCTCATTTCCATGATGATAATTCGATTTTGATCCATCACCAAAGTATCAACATTTTGATACAATTCTAGAATTAGTTTTAAGATTTTGATCCAACTTGAGATTTCCATTCAAATCACCATGATGGTTCATATGAGTCAAGGGATTGTCTTGTGATGCCAAATTACAAGTAGGAGTAATGTTAAATAAGTTATCATTAGTTTCACAAACCTCAATATCATTATTTTTACCAAGCTCGATTGTTCTCCAATAAATCAAGATATAGTAAAGGAGTAGGGTAGGAGGGTGAGTTCCATTTTGATTAGCTTTAGGAACATAAGAACTTATTGGTTTTCATTTCTAAAGAGGGTTTAGGATCGACAATTTATTTTTTTAAAGATTAGGGTGTAATGCAAAGCATTTAGAGTGATCATGACCATGGATCTTATAGTGTGTGCAAAAAAATAGGAAATTTTCAAATTCCACTTTCTGATTATACCCAAAATTTTCTGAACCGATCCAAACTTCTTTAGGATACTTTTTGGTAATATCAATCTCAACCCAGATATGTGCAACTGATGGCTGAGATCTCACGATAGTGGCTTGGTCGATTTGAAGGGGCCTACCAAAGAGAGCCCCAACCGCAAATAGGACTTGATGGGTAACATAATGTATGCTCATGTTTGGAAAGGCTAGCCATAAAGGAACAATAGAGATTCCTCTTTGACATCAAAGAGAGGTGACCATTTCAAGAGCCTCATTTGATAATTGTACACAAAATAGGAGCGACGAGCAAAGACTCTAGAGTAGTCTAAATCATTCGATGAATAAGGATATGCCTAGGATCAATCAATATAGTGAAAATGCCCGAGCTTTAGGCTATGAAAGAAGAAATGGATATTATCAAGAGTCGGAATGAATGAAAATTTACCCACTAATGAAAACTCAAATGGCTTTGCCAATTTTTCCACATCAAGATCAGAGCACATTACAACTGGCATTCTACGGAAAGAAGTAGAAATTAAGTTGACTGAAGCATTAGAGCAAGTGTTCTTACCAGATAGCGCGTCTTTGAAGGATTTAATAGTAGGCACAGTAACGAATTGAGTCGGGTCCATAATACCTTGTAAATCGGGAGCCATAGCCGATGCCTCCAAGTTTAAAAAGCTCAGTTGTGCGGAAAATGGCGCGTCCGCCATTGGAGGTCAAGGTAAACTCACGTATGCGGCCAAACCGAGAGCAAAAAAACCTGAAAATCTGATCGGGAAGGGCCGAGAAGCGGCCAAACCGTAAGGAAAATGAGAAGGAACACGAAATCGCCACAGAGAGCCACGCGGGTGAGGAGAGAGGATGGGTTTGGTTTTTTTTGAAGATATTATTATTATTTAGGGTTTAGGGTTTAGGGTTTAGAATTTAGGGTTTAGGGTTCGAGTTTTTTTTTTTATATTTTTTTAATTTTTTTAAAGTAAGTAAACCAGTAGGTTTTGGTTTATTTAGTTAATTTAGTTTATTTTATTTATTTTACTTTATTTTATTTTATATTTATATTTAGGTTTATTTTATTTTAGTTTAGTTTAGTTTATTTATTTTAGTTTAGGTTTTTTATTTTAGTTTATTTTTTAAGTTTAGGTTTAGATTTAGCTTAATTTTTTAGTTTAGTTTTATTTTTATTTTATTTTTTAGGTTTTGGTTTTATTTTTTTAATTTTAGTTTAGGTTTAGGTTTATTATTTTATTTCTTTTAGGTTTTATTTTTTAATTTATGTTTAGGTTTATTTTTAGTTTATTTTTTTTATTTGGTTTAGGTTCACATTTAATTTTAGTTTATTTTAATTTGGTTTAGGTTATATTTATTTTAGGTTTATTTTATTTTTCTTTTAGGTTTAGCTTTTTAGTTTAGTTTAGGTTTTATTTTTTTTTTAGGTTTATTTTTTAGGTTTTGGTTTTAATTTAGTTTTTACTTTATTTTATTTTAGGTTTATTTTATTTTTATTTTATTTTAGTTTTAAATTTATTTACATTTTTTATTTTTAGGTTTATTTTATTTTATAGTTTAGTTTAAGTTTTTAAAAATTTTATTTTAGTTTAGTTTATATTTTTTTCTTTTATTTTATTTTTAAGTTTAGGTTTACTTTTAAGTTTTAGTTTAGGTTTTATTTTATCTTACTATTTTATTTTATTTATGTTTATGTTTATTTATTTATATTATTTTTAGGTTTTATTTAGTTTAGGTTTAGGATTTTAGGTTTTTAGGGTTTACGGTTAGTTTAACATTTATGGTTTAGAGTTTAAGGTTATTTTAGTTTAGGTTTAGGTTTATTTTATTTTGTTTTTATTTTAGGTTTAGTTTTTTTAAAAAGTTTAGGGTTTAGGTTTTCTTTTATATTTCTTTTTGAGTTTCTTTTTTAGGTTAAGTTTTTATTTAATTTTTATTTTATTTTATTTTAGGTTTATTTTATTTTTATTTTATGTTTAGTTTTTATTTTATTTAGGTTTTTTATTTTTAGGTTTTTTTTATTTTGTAGTTTAGGTTTAGGTTTATTTTATTTTTATTTTAGGTTTAAGTTTGTTTTAGTTTAGGGTCTAGGTTTTATTATTATTTATTTTTAGGTTTAGGTTTTTATTTAGTGTTTATTTTATTTTATTTCAATTTTATTTTATTTTTTATTTAGATTTATTTTTTATTTTATTTAAGTTTTTATTTTTAGGTTTATTTTATTTTTTTTAGTTTAGTTTAAGTTTTAATAATTTTATTTTAGTCATTTTTTTTATTTTATTTTATTTTATTTTTTAGGTTTAGGTTTAGGATTAGGTTTAGATTTAGGTTCTAGTTTAAGTTTTATTTTATCATATTATTTTATTTTATTTTATTTAGGTTTATTTATTTATTTTATTTTAGGTTTTAGGGTTTATGGTTTATCTAATATTTTTGGTTTAGGCTTTAGGATTATTTCACTTTAGGTTTAGGTTTATTTTATTTAGTTTATTTTGTTTTTATTTTAGGTTTAATGTTTTTCAGTTTAGGGTTTAGGTTTTCCTTTTTATTTATTTTTCGGTTTTATTTTTAAGTTTGTTTTATTTTTTTAGTTTAGTTTAGGTTTTTAATAATTTTATATAAGTTTAGTTTTATTTTTTATTTTATTTTATTTTAAAATTTATGTTTAGGCTTAGGTTTAGGTTTTAATTTTTTTTTTATTTTATCTTATTGCTCTATTTTATTTAGGTTTAAGTTTATTTATTTATTTTATTTTTAAGTTTTATTTATTTTATGTTTAGGATTTTAGGTTTTTAGGGTTTACGATTTATGGTTTAGGCTTTAGGGTTATTTTAGTTTAGCTTTAGGTTTATTTTATTTAGTTTATTTTATATTTATTTTAGGTTTAGTTTTTTTTTAGTTTAGGGTTTAGGTTTTCTTTTTTATTTATTATTATGTTTTAGTTTTTTGGTTTAGGTTTTTATTTAGTTTTTATTTTATTTTACTTTAGGTTTATTTTATTTTTATTTTACATTTAGTTTTTATTTTATTTAGGTTATTATTTTAAGGTTTATTTTATTTTTTTAGTTTAGTTTAGCTTTTTATTTATTTTATTTTAGTTTATTTTATATTTTATATTTTATTTTATTTTGAGGTTTAGGTTTAGGTTTTAGTTTAGGTTATTATATTTATTTATTTTGTTATTTTATTTAGATATAGGTTTATTTATTTATTTTGTTTTTAGGTTTTATTTAGTTTACATTTAGGTTTTGGTTTTAGTTTTAGTGGTTTAGGATTAGGCTTAGGATTTAGAGTTTAGGTTTTTGGTAGTTTGGTTTTAGTGTTTAGTTTTAGGATTAATGGTTTAAGGTGAGTTTTAGGGTTTAGTGTTTAGTGTTTAGGGTTTAGGGTTTAGGATTTAGGGTTTATGATTTTTAAGATTTAGGGTTTAAGGTTTATGGTTTAGGTTTAAGGTAATTTATTTTATTATTATTATTTTTTCAAATTAAGTAAATGGATAGGATTAGTTTTATTTAGTTAACCTTTTAGTTTAAGTTTTTATTTTTATATTTTAGTTGAGGTTTTTATTTTATTTAGGTTTATGTTTTTTTATTAATTTTATTTTTAGGTTTTATTTAGTTTTGGTTTAGGTTTTTATGTTTTTAGGGTTTAGTTATTATTAATTATTAGTTTATTAGCTTATTAGCTATTAGTTAATAGTTTATTAATTTAGTTATTTTAATTATTAGTTTATTATTAGTTTTTAGTTTATTAGTTATTATCTAGTTTTTTAGGTTAATTATTAGTTTTTAGTTAGTTAATAGTTATTAGTTATTATTTAGTTTTTATTTACTTATTAGTTTATTAGTTTTAGTTTTTTATTAGTTATTTATTAGTTATTAGTTTTATTAGTTTAGTTATTTAGGGTTTTAGTTTTTTATTATTAGCTTAGTTATTAATTTATTAATTATTATGTTTATTTTCTATTTTTATTATTTTAGTTAGTTTTGCTTTAGTTTATTAGGTTTTAGTTTAATAGTTTATTAGTTTATTTATTTTAGTTAGTTATTAGTTATTAGTTTTTTATTATTTAGTCATTAGTTTAGTTATTATTAGTATTAGTTTTATGAGTTTATTTTTATTAGTTATTAGTCTATTATTTATTACTTTATTAGTTATTAGTTTAGTTATTAGTTTATTAGTTTTATTAGGTTTTATTAGTTATTATTAGTTTTAGTTTACTAGTTTCTATATTAGTTATTAGTATTAGTTTTAGCTTATTTATTATTATTTTTTTTAGTTTTTTAGTTAGTTATTAGTTTAGTTTAGTTATTAGTTAGTTAGTTTTATTAGTTATTAGTTTTAGTTTATTATTATTATTATTATTATTATTAGTTTGTTAGTTTTTTAGTTATTATTATTAGTTATTAGTTTTATTAGTTAATTATTAGTTTAGTTATTAGTTATTTATTACTTAGTTAGTTTAATTATTATTAGTTATTAATGTTAGTTATTAATGTTTGTTATTTAATTTTTTATTAGTTTATTATTATTTTTATTATTTATTAGTTATTAGTTATTATTATTAGTTATTATTTTAGGTTTTAGTTAGTTATTTAGTTATTTAATAGTTATTTAGTTATTTAGTTAGTTTAATTATTTAGTTATTTAGTTCATTATTATTAGTTATTAGTTTTATTTATTATTACTTATTAGTTTAGTTTATTAGTTTAGTTTATTAGTTATTAGCTTAGTTAGTCATTATTAGTTTAGTTTTTAGTTTATTAGTTTTATTTAATTTTTTAGTTTATTACTATTATTAGTTAGTTATTAGTTTAGTTATTAGTTAGTTATAATTATTATTAGTTTTAGTTTTTAGTTTTATTAGTTAGTTAGTTTATTATTGGTTAGTTAGTTTTATTAGTTAATTATTTACTAGTTATTATTATTAATTATGAGTTTTAGTTATTAGTTTAGCTATTATTAGTTTAGTTATTAGTTATTAGGTTTAGTTATTAGTTATTAGTTTATTAGTTATTAGTTTAGTTATTATTAGTTATTAGGCTTAGTTTATTAGTTATTAGTTCATTTAGTTAGTTTTTTATTAGTTATTATTATTAGTTAGTTATTATTATTAGTTTTACTTATTTATTAGATAGGTTATTAGTTTTATTTAGTTATTTAGTTTATTAGTTATTAATTTATTAGTTTATTTTTATTTTATTAGTTTATTAGTTATTTATATTAGTTTTATTATTAGTTAATTTTGTTTTAGTTTATTTTTTTTTATTATTTTTTATTATCATTAATTGTTAGTTTTATTGGTTATTATTATTTTAGTTATTTATTAATTGTCTATTAGTTAGTTAGTTTATTTAATATTAGTTTATTAATTTAGTTAATAGTTAATTTAGTTATTTAGGTTTATTTATTATTTTCATTATTATTATTAGTTTTATTAGTTTTTATTAGTTATTAATTTATTTATTTAGTTTTAGTTATTGGATTTTTAGTTTAGTTAGTTAGTTAATTTATTAATTCTTATTAGATTATTATAGAAGTTTTAGTTATTATTAGTTATTTAGTTATTGTAGTTATTAGTTATTTTATTAGTTTAGTTTAGCCATTAGTTTTTTATTATAGTTTTTTAGTTATTATTTTATTAGTTTAGTTTTTTTTGTTATCTATTAGTTTATTAGTTAGTTATTAGTTATTATTATTTGTTTAGTAAGTTATTAGGTTTAGTTTTTAGTTTTAGTTAGTTTTATTAGTTATTCTTTTAGTTAGTTATTTAACTTTAGTTATTAGTTTAGTTATTATTATTAGTTTATTAGTTTATTTAGTTTATTAATTTTATTAATTTATTAGTTATTAGTTAGTTATCTAGTTTATTATTATTAGTTATTAGTTTATTAATTTATTAGTTAGTTAATTATTATTAGTTATTTTATTAGTTATTTATTAGTTAGTTTTATTAGTTATTAGTTTAGTTATTATTATTATTAGTTAGTTATTATTAGTTTAGTTTTTAGTTTTATTAGTTTTAGTTATTATTAGTTAGTTAGATTTTAGTTTAGTTATTATTAGTTTAAGTTATTATTAGTTTTTTTTATTATTAGTTATCTAGTTAGTTTAGTTATTTGGTTTTTTATTAGTTAGTTATTAGTTAGTTTTATTATTATTAGTTAGTTATTAGTTTATTTATTAATTTTATTATTATTAGTTAGTTATTCTTAGTTTTTAGTTTTTTACTTATTATAGTTTTTATTATTAGTTTTTAGTTATTAGTTAATAGTTTTATTATTAGTTTATTAGTTATTAGTTATTAGTTACTATTTATTAGTTAGTTATTAGTTATTAGTTAGTTAGTTATTATTATTAGTTATTTAGTTATTATTAGTATTAGTTAGTTTTATTATTAGTTTTTTAATTAGTTATTATTAGTTATTATTATTATTATTATTATTATTATTATTATTATTAGTTAGTTTAATTAGTTATTAGTTATTAGTTTATTAATTAGTTATTAATTATTAGTTATTAGTTTAGTTAATTATTAGTTAAGTATATTAGTTTAGTTATTATTAGTTTTATTAGTTATTATTAGTTAGTTATATTTTAGTTTATTTATTAGTTTATTAGTTTTAGTTATTAGTTAGTTTATTAGTTATTAGTTTATTAGTTTAATTTTAGTTATTAGTTATTTAGTTTAGTTATTATTAGTTATTAATTAGTTTTAGTTATTTTTAATTATTAGTTTAGTTATTATTATTATTATTATTATTATTATTATTATTATTAGTTTATTTTATTTAGTTTTATTATTATTAGTTTAGTTATTTTATTAGTTTATTAGTTATTAGTTTAGTTATTTATTATTAGTTTTATTAGGTTATTATTTAGTTATTAATTATTAATTAGTTTAGTTATTAGTTACTAGGTTATTATTAGTTTATTAGATTAGTTAGTTTAGTTATTAGTTAGTTTAGTTATTATTAGTTAATTATTATTAGTTAGTAATAGGATTTTTGTTTAGTTATTAGTTTATTAGTCTTTAGTTATTAGTTAGTTAGTTTATTAGTTAGTTATTAATTAGTTATTTAGTTTTATTAGTTATTAGTTATTTTATTTATTAGTTTATTAGTTTATTCATTTAATTTTTAGTTATTATTATTAGTTAGTTATTAGTTAGTTAGTTAGTTTTATTACTTTAGTTATTATTTATTAGTTTATTAGTTATTTATTTATTATTTATTAGTTTAGTTATTAGTTATTAGTGTATTAGTTTATTAGTTTATTAAGTTTAATTTTTATTAGTTTTTAGAGAGTTATATAGTTATTATTATTATAGTTTTATTAGTTATTATTAGTTATTAGCTTATTAGTTTAGTTATTATTATTATTAGTTATTATTAGATTTTATTAGTTATTAGTTATTAGTTATTAGTTCATTACAAATTTAATTATTATTATTTATTAGTTATTATTATTTTAGTTTAGTTTAGCTATTTTTATTAGTTATTAGATATTAGTTATTAGTTATTTAGTTTATTATTTAGTTATTATTAGTTTAGTTATTATTAGGGTTTAGTTATTAGTTTTATTTGGATTAGTTTATTATTGGTTTATTAGTTTAATTATTATTATTAGTTAGTTATTATTTATTAGTTATATTTGTTTTTTTTTTTTTAGTTATATTAATTATTATTAGCCATTAATTATTAGTTATTATATTAGTTATTAGTTAACTAGTTTAGTTTATTAGTTTTAGTTTTTATTAGTTATTATTTTAATTTATTATTAGTTATTATTTTAGTTAGTTATTATTAGTTAGTTATTAGTTATTAGTTTAGTTAATTTTATTAGTTAGTTTTTTTAGTTATTATTAGTTATTAGTTTAGTTATTATTAGTTTTTTAGTTTTGTTATTATTATTAATTATTAGTTAGTTATTTATTTTATTAGTTTATTAGTTTAGTTATTTAGTTTTAGTTATTATTAGTTATTTATTTAGTTAGTTAGTTAGTTTTTATTAGTTATTAGTTTTATTAGTTAGTTATTAGTTTTTAGTTTAGTTAGTTATTTAGTTTTTAGTTTAGTTATTATTAGTATTATTATATAACTAGTTTTTTTAGTTTAGTTTTATTAGTTATTCGGTTTATTATTTTTAGTTTTATTTATTAGTTTAGTTAGTTAGTTATTATTAATTTATGTTATTAGTTAGTTTTAGTTAGTTTTTTAGTTTAATTATCAGTTATTACTATTATTCTTTAGCAACACGTAACCGAACGAAGCAATGTTAGTTTATTAGTTTAGTTTTAGTTAGTTAGTTATAATTATTAGGTTTTTTATTATTTTATTAGTTATTAGTTTTATTAGTTTTTATTAGTTTTAGTATTTTAGTTTTATTTAGTTAGTTAGTTATTAGTTATTATTCATTTTTAGTTTATTATTAGTTAGTTTATTATATTAGTTAGTTTTTGTTTAGTTTTTAATTTGTTTTAATTAGTTTATTAGTTATTATTACTATTAGTTTAGTTATTAATTTATTATTTTATTTTTAGTTAGTTTTTATAGTTTATTAGGTTTATTATTTTATTTTTAGTTATTACTAATAGTTATTTAGTTTTTTCTTAGGTTTATTTATTAGATTTAGTTTATTAGTTAGTTATTAGTTAGTTAGTTAGTTATTTACTTTTATTAGTTAGTTAGTTATTAGTTTATTAGTTAGTTATTTTATTAGTTATTAGTTATTAATCTAGTTATTTTAGTTATTAATTTATTATTATTATTTAGTTATTAATTCTTAGGTTTTAGTTTATTATTAGTTTTTATTTAGTTATTTAGTTATTACGTTTAGTTTAGTTTTTAGTTTAGTTACTAGTTATTAGTTTATTAGTTTAGTTATTTCATTTTTTAGTTAGTTAGTTTATAATTAGTTATTATTTTATTATTAGTTTAGTTATTTAGTTAGTTATTTTATTCATTTTATTAGGATTTATTAGTTTAGTTTTAAATATTAGTTCTTAGTTAGTTTTTTTTTTAGTTTAGTTTAGAAGTTTTTTAGTTTTTTAGTTTGGTTTTATTATTTGTTTAGTTATTATTATTTAGTTTAGTTATTACTTATTAGTTTACTTTTTCATTTAGTTAGTTTGTAGTTAGTTATTTTGTTATTTAGTTTATTATTAGTTATTAGATTAGTTGTTAGTTAGTTATTAGTTTAGTTTTATTATTTAGTTATTATTTATTAATATTTTAATTATTAGTTTAGTTATTATTAGTTAGTTATTTTAGTTATTATTAGTTTTATTAGTTTATTTTACTTTTTTAGTTAGTTATTTAGTTTTAGTTATTCTTAGTTATTAGTTTATTTATTTATTTATTAGTTTAGTTTGTTAGTTATTAGTTAAGTTATTTAGTTCAGTTATTTAGTTCAGTTAGTTTAGTTATTATTATTAGTTTTTATTTTTTAGTTTTATTAGTTATTTAGTTAGTTATTAGTTTATTATTATTTGTTTAGTTATTATTTATTAGTTAGTTAGGTTATTATTACTAGTTAGTTACCTTTCTATTTAGTTTTTATATTAGTTTTATTTTAGCTAATTAATTATAATTTTTAGTTAGTTAGTTTATTAATTTATTATTAGTTTGTTATTAGTTTATTAGTTTAGTTATTAATAGTTATTTAGTTTACTTATTACTTATTTTAGTTTTATTATTTAGTTTAGTTTTAGTTATTTTATTATTTTATTTATTAGTTTTTAGCTTATTTATTAGTCATTAGTTATTAGTTTTATTTGTTATTTTTTTAGTTATTTAATTATTAGTTTAGTTAGTTTTATTAGTTATTAGTTATTATTATTAGTTAGTTTATTAGTTATTATTAATTATTAGTTATTATTAGTTTAGTTTTAGTTTTATTATTAGTTATTAGTTATTAGTTTATTAGTTTAATTATTTAGTTTTAGTTTATTATTATTAGTTAGTTATTAGTTTAGTTATTTTATTATTATTAGTTAGTTATTAATTATTAGTTATTATTAGTTAGTTAGTTTTATTATTTGGTTTATTAGTTTATTATTAGTTATTATTATTAGTTATTTATTTATTAGTTATTAATTAGTTTATTATTATTAGTTATTAGTTATTAGTTTATTACATTTATTAGTTATTAGTTAGTTAGTCAGTTAGTTTTTAGTTTATATTAGTTTAGTTATTTTTTAGATTAGTTATTAGTTTTAGTTATTATTTTATTATTTTAGTTTAGTTATTAGTTTTTATTTATGTTATTATTTATTATTTATTATTTTATTAGTTAATTTTATTATTAGTTTTTGTTAGTTATTAGTTATTAGTTTAGTTTATTATTATTAGTTATTATTATTATTATTATTATTATTAGTTATTTAGTTTTAGGTTTTAGTTTTTTTATTATTTTATTAGTTATTAGTTTATTAGTTAGTTATTATTTATTAGTTAGTAGTTTATTAGTTTATTAATTTTATTATTATTTTTATTATTAGTTTTAAGTTTAGTTATTTTATTATTTATTTAGTTAGTTATTGTTTGTTATTAGTTAATTATTAGTTATTGGTTTAGTTATTTATTTATTTTAGTTTTATTTTTTATTATTTATTATTTAGTTTTTATTAGATTATTAGCCATTAATTTAGTTATTTTAGTTATTAGTTAGTTTATTAGTTTAATTATTAGTTAGTTTTATTATTTTATTAATTATTATTATTATTTTATTAGTTTTATTACTTTTATTTTTATTTTATTAGTTATTAGTTTAGTTATTATTATTAGTTATTAGTTTAGTTAGTTAGTTTATTTATTAGTTTTTATTAGTTTAGTTATTAGTTATTATATTTGATTATTAGTTTTTAATAGTTATTAGTTAGTTAGTTATTAATTTTTGTTTATTAGTTTAGTTTTTAGTTTTATTTTTAGTTTTATTATTTATTAGTTATTAGTTTAGTTATTTTATTAGTTTATTAGTTATTTAGTTATTAGTTATTAGTTATATTATTATTTAGTTTATTTGTTATTTTATCAATTTATTTATTAGTTAGTTTAGTAGTTTTAGTTTAGTTATTAGTTATTTATTATTATTATTATTATTATTATTATTATTATTATTATTATTATTATTATTATTATTAGTTAGTTATTATTTATTAATTTTATTATTAGTTAGTTTTATTAGTTTTTTTAGTTATTAGTTATTAGTTATTATTAACAAGTTTAGCTTAGTTATTATTTAATTTGTTTATTTATTAGTTAATTAGTTTAGTGATTAGTTTTATTAGTTTTATTAATTATTAGTTAGTTTTAGTTTTTAGTTATTATTATTTATTTATTACTGGTCACTTAGTTATTTTTAGTTATTATTAGTTATTAGTTTTATTTAGTTATTAGGTTGAGTTATTATGTTTATTCAATTAGTTTTATTAGTTATTTAGTTTATTAGTTATTAGTTATTAGTTTTAGTAGTTTTTATTAGTTATTAGTTTTTTTATTAGTTTAGACATTTAATTACTATTTAATTAATTATTATTTAGTTATTTTAGGTTTATTTTAGTTATTATTAGTTAGTTATGTAGTTTTATTATTATCATTTTTTTATTATTACTATTAGTTATTATTATTTTATTATTTTAGTTATTAGGTTTTATTAGTTAGTAGTTATTACATTTTATTAGTTATTTATTAATTTTATTAGTTTATTTGTCTTTAGTTATTAGTATATTAATAGTTTATTAGTTTATTAGTTTAGTTAGTTATTAGTTTATTTAGTTTTATTAGTTATTAGTTTAGTTTTTATTTTAGTTATTAGTTATTTAGTTTATTAATTTATTTTAGTTAGTTTTATTTATTTTGGTTAGTTTTATTAGTTATTAGGTTTATAAGTTTAGGTTTAGTTTTTATTTAGGTTTTATTAGTTATTATTTGTTAGTTTTATTAGTTTTTTAGTTTATTTGTTAGTTATTAATTAGTTTAGTTTTTTTATTTTAGTTATTAGTTTATTAGTTTAGTTTAGTTTTTTAGTTTTATTAGTTAGTTTATTAGTTAGTTAGTTTTTAGTTTTATTAGTTATTAGTTTAGTTATTTATTTAGTTATTAGTTATTAGTTTATTATTAGTTTATTTATTTAGTTAGTATAATTTTATTAGTTAGTTTAGTTATTAGTTATTAGTTTATTATTTTATTAATTTATTATTAGTTTTATTATTTAATTATTATTATTATTATTAGTTATTATTATTATGTTTAATTAGTTATTAGTTATTATTATTATTAGTTATTAGTTTTAATAGTTTTTTTAGTTTTTTTTAGTTTTGAGTTAGTTATTAGTTTTATTAGTTATTAGTTAGTTAGTTTATTAGTTTTATTAGTTAGTCTATTAGTTGTATCATTAGTTATTAGTTTAGTTATTAGTTTTTGTTAGTTATTATTATTAGTTTTTAGTTTAGTTTTATTTAGTTATTATTAGTTATTAGTTTTTTTAGTTAGTTAGTTATTAGTTATTAGTTTAATTATTTAGGTTTATTTATTAGTTTTTAGTTATTAATTTCATTATTTTAATTTTATTATATAATTTTTATGTTTTAGTTTAGTTAGTTATTAGTTTAATTTTTGGTTTTATTATTAGTTATTAATTATTAGTTATTATTAGTTATTTTTTATTAGTTTAGGTTTAGGTTTTAGTTTTATTATTAGTTTTAGTTTATTAGTTTATTTTATTAGTTAGTTATTAGTTTATTTAGTTTTTAGTTTTTAGTTTAGTTATTATTAGTTATTAGTTTAATTATTTATTTAGTATTATTATTATTATTTTAGTTATTAGTTTATTATTATTATTAGTTTATTAGTTTATTAGTTATTATTTTATTATTATTAGTTTTATTAGTTTAGGTTATTATTAGTTTTATTAGGTTTAGTTTAGTTATTATTATTATTATTAGGTTATTAGTTATTAGTTAGTTATTTTATTTATTAGTTATTAGTTAATTTCTTTAGTTATTTAGTTTTTAGTTTTTATTTTATTATTATTAGTTTAGTTTTTAGTTATTAGTTTAGTTAGTTAATTATTATTATTATTAGTCAGTTAATTATTTATTAGTTTTAGTTATTAGTTTTTTATTAGTTATTAGTTTATTATTATTATTATTTATTTGATTAGTTTAGTTATTAGGTTTTTATTAGTTTGTTAGTTTATTTATTTAGTTTTAGTTATTATTAGGTTTTAGTTTTATTATTTAGCTATTAGTTTATTAGTTTAGTTATTAGTTTAGTTTTTTAGTTAGTTATTATTATTAGTTTCATTATTAGTTATTAGCTTTTTTATTAGTTAGTTAATTATTATTATTTTATTTATTATTTTATAGTTATTTCTTATTAATTTTTAGTTTATTAGTTTAGTTATCTTTATTAGTTATTATTATTATTTTTAGTTAGTTATTTATTATTAATTATTAGTCTAGTTTTAATTAGTTATTATTATTATTAGTTTTGCTAATAGTTTATTATTTTATTTGGTTTTTTATTTGGTTTTTATTAGTTATAGTTATTATTAGTTAGTTTAGTTATTATTTTAGTTATTAGTTATTAATTTAGTTTTAGCTTTTTAGGTATTATTATTATTAGTTAGTTTTTATTAATTATTATTAGTTTATTAGTTATTAGTTTTTTAGTTTAGTTTATTATTTAGTTTTGTTTTAGTTATTATTAGTTATTAGTTTTTATTTTAGTTTTAGTTAGTTATTAGTTTTAGTTTATTATTAGTTTTTATTATTAGTTATTTGATTAGTTTATTTTAGTTATTAGTTTTGTTATTATTAGTTTATTAGTTTTATTATTAGTTTTATTTTATTAGTAGTTTATTAGTTTAGTTATTCAGTTAAGTTAGTTTAGTTAATTTACTAGTTTATTAGTTTATTCATTTATTAGTTATTATTATTAGTTATTTAGTTTAGGTTATTTATTATTATTAGTTATTAGTTTTAGTTGTATTAGTTACTTGTTTATAATTTTTAAGTTTAGTTATTAGTTTAGTTTATTAGTTTAGTTATTTATAGTTATTAGTTATTACTTTAATTATTAGTTTTAGTTAGTTATTTTATTATTATTTAGTTATTTAGTTTATTAGTTTATTATTTATTAGTTAGTTAGTTTTATTAGTTTAGTTAGTTAGTTATTATTTAGTTATTAGTTATTAATTATTAGTTTATTAGTTTATTAATTTATTAGTTTAGTTGTTATTAGTTTATTAGTTAGTTAGTTTTATTAGTTTAGTTTATTAGTTCTTAGTTATTAGTTATTAGTTATAGTTTTTGGTTTAGTTTTATTATTAGTTTTATTATTTTTATTAGTTGTTGGTTATTAGTTTAGTTAGTTAGTTTAGTTTATTAGATTTTATTAATTCATTATTAGTTATTATTTTAGTTACATTATAAGTTAGTATTAGTTAATTATTATTAGTTCTTAATTTAATTATTAGTTAGTTTTAGTTTAGTTTTATTAGGTTTATTTAGTTAATTTTATTATTATTTTTAGTTATTAGTTAGTTTTTTATAGTTATTAGTATTTAGTTAGTTAGTTAGTTTAGTTATTATTATTAGTTAAGTTTTATTATTATTATTAGTTATTAGTTATTAGTTATTAGTTTATTAGTTTAGTTTATTTAGTTTTAGTTAGTTTATTAGTTTTTTAGTTAGTTAGTTAGTTATTATTAGTTTTTTATTAAGTTATTTTAGTTAGTTTATTATTAATAGTTATAGTTTTAAGTTTTTATTATTAGTTATTGGTATTATTATTATTAGTTTTATTATTAGTTAGTTATTAGTTTAGTTATTAGTTTTTTTAGTTATTATAGTTATTATTATTAGTTTTAGTCATTATATAGTTATTTTAGTTATTTTAGAATTTTTAGTTTAGTTTATTAGTTATTATTTTAGGTTTTTATTAGTTAGTTATTATTATTAGTTAGTTATTTAGTTAATTATTATTAGTTATTAGCTTATTAGTTTAGTTATTATTATTAATTATTATTAGATTTTCTTATTAGTTATTAGTTTATTAGTTATTAGTTAGTTTTAATTTTATTATTATTATTTGTTAGTTATTATTTATTAGTTTAGTTTAGTTATTTTATTAATTATTAGTTTTAGTTTTTAGTTATTTAGTTTAGTTATTATTTAGTTATTAGTTTAGTTATTAGGTTTAGTTATTAGTTAGTTAGTTATTAGTTAGTTAGTTTTAGATTAGTTATTTTAGTTATTAGTTTAATTATTATTATTAGTTAGTTATTCTTATTAGTTTATTAGTTAGTTATTTAGTTTTTTTTAGTTAATTATTAATTATTAGATAGTTATTAGTTTAGCTATTAATTATTACTTATTATTATTAATTATTAGTTTATTTGTTTAGTTTATTAGTTTTAGTTTTTGTTAGTTATTATTTAATTTATTATTAGTTATTATTTTTAGTTAGTTATTATTAGTTAGTTATTAGTTATTAGTTTAGTTAATTTCATTAGTGAGTTTTTTTACTTATTATTAGTTATTAGGTTAGTTATTATTAGTTTTTTTAGTTTTGTTATTATTATTATTTATTAGTTAGTTATTTATTTTATTAGTTTATTAGCTTAGTAATTTAGTTTTAGTTATTATTAGTTATTTATTTAGTTAGTTAGGTTAGTTAGTTAGTTTTTATTAGTTATTAGTGTTATTAGTTCATTATTAGTTTTTTGTTTACTTAGTTATTTAGTTTTTAGTTGAGTTATTATTAGTTATTATTTTAGCTATTTAGTTTTATTAGTTATTATTAGTTTATAACTAGTTTTTAGTTAGGTTTAGTTAGGTTTTTAGTTATTAGTTATTTGTTTATTATTTTTAGTTTTTATTTATTAGTTTAGTTGTTAGTTAGTTATTAGTTATTAATTTTATGTTATTAGTTAGTTAGTTAGTTAATTTTATTACTAGTTATTAGTCAGTTATTAGTTATTAGTCATTAATTTAGTTATTTATTTTTATTAGGTTATTAGTTTATTAGTTTAGTTTTTATTAGTTTTAGTTAGTTATAATTATTAGGTCTTTTTATTATTAGTTTTTATTATTAGTTATTAGTTTTATTAGTTTATTTGTTATTAGTTTTAGTTTTAGTTTTTATTAGGTTAGTTAGTTAGTTATTAGTTATTATTAATTTTTAGTTAGTTATTAGTTAGTTTATTAGTTATTAGTTAGTTTTTTGTTTAGTTTTTTTTAGTTTGTTTTATTAGTTTTATTAGTTATTATTAGCTATTAGTTTAGTTATTAATTTATTATTTTTATTTTTAGTTAGTTTTTTATAGTTTATTAGGTTTATTATTAGTTAGTTTTAGTTATTAGTTTATTATAGTTATTTAGTTTAGTTTTATTTTTAGGTTTATTTATTAGTTTTAGTTTATTAGTTAGTTATTAGTTAGTTAGTTAGTTATTTTGTTTTTATTAGTTAGTTATTAGTTTATTACTTACTATTAGTTAGTTATTTTATTAGTTATTAGTTATCAATTTAGTTATTTTTAGTTATTAATTTATTAGTTATTATTAATTTAGTTATTAATTATTAGGTTTTAGTTTATTATTAGTTTTTATTTAGTTATTATTTAGTTAGTTATGTTTAGTTTAGTTTTTAGTTTAGTTATTAGTTATTAGTTTATTAGTTTAGTTATTTCATTTTTTAGTTAGTTAGTTTATAATTAGTTAATTATTTTATTATTATTAGTTTAGTTAGTTATTTAGTTAGTTATTTTATTAGTTTTATTAGGATTTATTAGTTTAGTTTTAAATATTAGTTCTTAGTTAGTTTATTTTTTTAGTTTAGTTTAGAAGTTTTTTAGTTTTTTAGTTTGGTTTCATTATTTGTTTAGTTATTATTATTTAGTTTAGTTATTACTTATTAGTTTATTTTTTCATTTAGTTAGTTAGTAGTTAGTTATTTTATTATTTAGTTTATTATTAGTTATTAGATTAGTTATTAGTTAGTTATTAGTTTAGTTTTATTATTTAGTTATTATTATTAGCTTAGTTATTAGTTTATTTATTATTAGTTAGTTATTTTAGTTATTATTAATTTTATTAGTTTATTTTACTTTTTTTTTTAGTTGGTTATTTTGGTTTTAGTTATTCTTAGTTATTAGTTTGTTTATTTATTTATTAGTTTAGTTTGTTAGTTATTAGTTAAGTTATTTAGTTAGTTAGTTTTGTTATTATTATTAGTTTTAATTTTTTTTTTTTATGTTATTTAGTTGGTTATTAGTTTATTATTATTTGTTTAGTTATTAATTATTAGTTAGTTAGGTTATTATTACTAGTTAGTTAGCTTTTAGTTTAGTTTTATATTAGTTTTATTTTGGCTAATTAATTATAATTTTTAGTTAGTTAGTTTATTAATTTATTATTAGTTTGTTATTAGTTTATTAGTTTAGTTATTAATAGTTATTTAGTTTACTTATTACTTATTTTAGTTTTATTATTTAGTTTAGTTTTAGTTATTTTATTATTTTATTTATTAGTTTTTAGTTTATTTATTAGTAATTAGTTATTAGTTTTATTAGTTATTATTAATTATTTTTTTATTATTTTAGTTATTTAATTATTAGTTTAATTAGTTTTATTAGTTATTAGTTATTACTATTAGTTAGTTTATTAGTTATAATTAGTTATTAGTTCTTATTAGTTTAGTTTTTGTTTTATTATAAGTTATTAGTTATTAGTTTATTAGTTTAATTATTTAGTTTTAATTTATTATTATTAATTAGTTATTAGTTTACTTATTTCATTATTATTAGTTAGATATTAATTATTAGTTATTATTAGTTAGTTAGCTTTATTATTTGGTTTATTAGTTTATTATTAGTTATTATTATTACTTATTTATTTATTAGTTATTAGTTTGTATATTATTATTAGTTATTAGTTATTAGTCTATTAGATTTGTTAGTTATTAGTTAATTAGTTAGTTAGTTTTTTAGTTTATATTAGTTTAGTTATTTTTAGTTATTAGGTTATTAGTTTTAGTTATTATTAGTTATTATTTTAGTTTAGTTATTAGTTTTTATTTAGTTGCTTAGTTTATTATTTATTATTAGTAAGTTATTTATTATTAGTTTTTTTTGTTTAGTTATTAGTTTATTAGTTTAGTTATTATTATTATTAGTTATTATTATTATTATTATTAGTTATTTAGTTTTAATTTTTAGTTTTTTTTATTATTATATTTGGTTTTATTAGTTATTAGTTTATTAGTTAGTTATTATTTATTAGTTAGTAGTTTATTAGTTTATTAATTTTATTATTTTTTTATTATTAGTTTTAAGTTTGGTTATTTTATTATTTATTTAGTTAGTTATTATTTGTTATTAGTTAATTATTAGTTATTGGTTTAGTTATTTATTTAGTTTAGTTTTAGTTTATTAGTTAGTTTATTATTTAGTTTTTTATTAGATTATTAGCTATTAATTTAGTTATTTTAGTTATTAGTTATTAGTTTATTACTTTAATTATTAGTTAGTTTTATTATTTTATTAATTATTATTATTATTTTATTAGTTTTATTACTTTTATTTTAGTTAGTTATTAGTTTAGTTATTATTATTAGTTATTAGTTTAGTTAGTTAGTTTATTTATTAGTTATTATTAGTTTGGTTATTAGTTATTTTTTTAATTATTAGTCTTTATTAGTTATTAGTTAGTTTGTTATTAATTTTTTGTTTATTAGTTTAGTTTTTTTTTAGTTTTATTATTTTTTTAGTTTTTATTATTTATTAGTTATTGGTTTAGTTATTTTATTGGTTTATTTTGTTATTTAGTTATTGGTTATTAGTTAGTTATAGTTTTGTTATTTATTTATTGTTATTTTAGTTTATTTTATTAGTTGTTTTTGTTTAGTTTAGTTATTAGTTATTTAGTTATTATTATTATTATTATTATTATTATTATTATTATTAGTTATTATTAGTTATTAGTTAGTTATTATTTATTAATTTTATTATTAGTTAGTTTTATTAGCTTTTTTGTTATTAGTTATTAGTTATTATTTAATTTGTTTATTTATTAGTTAATTAGTTTAGTGATTAGTTTTATTAGTTTTATTAATTATTAGTTAGTTTTAGTTTTTAGTTATTATTATTTATTTATTATTAGTTACTAGTTAGTTATTATTATTAGTTATTAGTTTTTATTAGTTATTAGGTTTAGTTATTAGGCTTATTTAGTTAGTTTTATTAGTTATTTAGTTTATTAGTTATTAGTTATTAATTTTAGTAGTTTTTATTAGTTATTAGTTTTTTTATTAGTTTAGTCATTTAATTACTATTTATTAATTATTATTTAGTTATTTTAGGTTTATTTTAGTTATTATTAGTTAGTTATGTAGTTTTATTATTATTATTTTTTTATTATTAGTTATTAGTTATTATTATTATTAGTTATTATTTTAGTTATTAGGTTTTATTAGTTATTAGTTATTAGGTTTTATTAGTTATTTATTTGTTTTATTAGTTTTATTAGGTCTTTTAGTTATTATTAGTTTTATTAGTTTATTATTAGTTTATTACTTTATTAGTTTAGTTAGTTATTAGTTTATTTAGTTTTATTAATTATTAGTTTAGTTTTTATTTTAGTTATTAGTTATTAATTATTTAGTTTATTAATTTATTTTAGTTAGTTTTATTTATTTTTAGTTAGTTATTTGTTATTATTAGGTTTATAAGTTATTAGGTTTAGTTTTTAGTTTAGTTATTAGGGTTTTATTAGTTATTATTTATTAGTTTTATTAGTTTTTTAGTTTATTTTTTTTTTATTTTAGTTATTAGTTTATTAGTTTAGTTTAGTTTTTTAAGTTTTATTAATTATTTTATTACTTTAGTTTTATTAGTTAGTTAGTTTTTTGTTTTATTTGTTATTAGTTTAGTTATTTATTTAGTTATTAGTTATTAGTTTATTATTAGTTTTGTTATTTAGTTAGTATAGTTTTATTAGTTATTTATTAGTTAGTTTAGTTATTAGTTATTAGTTTATTAGTTTATTAATTTATTAGTTTTATTATTTATTATTTATTATTAGTTATTATTATTATTAGTTTTTAATTAGTTATTAGTTATTATTATTATTATTAGTTATTAGTTTTATTAGTTTTTTAGTTTTTTTAGTTTTTTAGTTAGTTATTAGTTTTTATTAGTTATTAGTTAGTTAGTTTATTAGTTTTATTAGTTAGTTAGTTTATTAGTTTTATTATTTGTTATTAGTTTAGTTATTAATTATTAGTTTTGTTTAGTTATTATTATTAGTTTTAGTTTAGTTTTATTTAGTTATTATTAGTTATTAGTTTTTTCTTAGTTAGTTAGTTATTAGTTATTATTAGTAATTAGTTATTAGTTTAGTTATTTAGGTTTATTTATTAGTTTTTCATTATTAATTTCATTATTTTAATTTTATTATATAATTTTTATGTTTTAGTTTAGTTAGTTATTAGTTTTATTTTTAGTTATTAGTTTATTATTAGTTTTAGTTATTAGTTATTATTACTTATTATTATTTTTATTAGTTTAAGTTTAGGTTTTAGTTTTATTATTAGTTTTAGTTTATTAGTTTATTTTATTAGTTAGTTATTAGTTTATTTAGTTTTAGTTTTTAGTTTAGTTATTATTAGTTTAATTATTTATTTATTAGTATTATTATTTTAGTTATTAGTTTATTATTATTAGTTTATTAGTTTTATTAGTTATTAGTTTATTATTATTAGTTTTATTAGTTTAGGTTATTATTAGTTTTATTAGTTTTAGTTTAGTTATTATTATTATTATTAGGTTATTAATTATTAGTTAGTTATTTTATTTATTAGTTATTAGTTAGTTATTTAGTTATTTAGTTTTAGTTTTTTTTTTATTTTATTATTGGTTTAGTTTTAGTATTAGTTTAGTTAGTTAATTATTATTATTATTAGTCAGTTAATTATTTATTAGTTTTAGTTATTAGGTTTTTATTAGTTATTAGTTTATTATTATTATTATTTATTTTATTAGTTTAGTTATTAGGTTTTTATTAGTTTGTTAGTATATTAATTATTTTTTAGTTTTATTATTTAGCTATTAGTTTATTAGTTTAGTTATTAGTTTAGTTTTTTAGTTAGTTATTATTATTAATTTCATTATTAGTTATTAGCTTTTATTAGTTTATTAGTTAGTTAGTTATTATTATTATTATTTTTATTTAGTTATTAGTTATAGTTATTTCTTATTAATTTTTAGTTTATTAGTTTAGTTATTAGTTATCTTTATTAGTTATTATTATTATTTTTAGTTAGTTATTTATTATTAATTATTAGTTTAGTTTTTATTCATTATTATTATTATTATTAGTTTTATTATTAGTTTATTATTTTATTTGTTTTTTTAGTTATTAGTTAGTTATTATTAGTTAGTTTAGTTATTATTTTAGTTAGTTATTAGTTATTAATTTAGTTTTAGCTTTTTAGGTATTATTATCATTAGTTAGTTTTTATTAATTATTATTAGTTTTATTAGTTATTAGTTTTTAGTTTAGTTAGTTATTTAGTTTTGTTTTTTAGTTATTATTAGTTATTAGTTTTTATTTTAGTTTTAGTTAGTTATTAGTTTTAGTTTATTATTAGTTTTTATTATTAGTTATTAGATTAGTTTATTTTAGTTATTAGTTTAGTTATTATTAGTTTATTAGTTTTATTATTAGTTTTATTTTATTAGTAGTTTAATAGTTTAGTTATTCAGTTAAGTTAGTTGAGTTAATTTACTAGTTTATTAGTTTATTCATTTATTAGTTATTATTATTAGTTATTTAGTTTAGGTTATTTATTATTATTAGTTATTAGTTTTAGTTGTATTAGTTACTTGTTAATAATTTTTAAGTTTAGTTATTTATTTAGTTTATTAGTTTAGTTATTTATAGTTATTAGTTATTATTAGTTTTAGTTAGTTATTTTATTATTATTTAGTTATTTAGTTTATTAGTTTATTATTTATCAGTTAGTTAGTTTTATTAGTTTAGTTGGTTAGTTATTATTTAGTTATTAGTTATTAATTATTAGTTTATTAGTTTAGTTGTTATTAGTTTATTAGTTAGTTAGTTTTATTAGTTTAGTTTATTAGTTCTTAGTTATTAGTTATTAGTTATAGTTTTTGGTTTAGTTTTATTATTAGTTTTATTATTTTTATTAGTTGTTGGTTATTAGTTTAGTTAGTTAGTTTAGTTTATTAGATTTTATTAGTTTTTTATTATTAGTTATTATTTTAGTTAGATTATTATAAGTTAGTATTAGTTAATTATTATTTTAGTTCTTAATTTAATTATTATTTGTTAGTTTTTAGTTTAGTTTTATTAGGTTTATTTAGTTAATTTTATTATTATTTTTAGTTATTAGTTAATTTAGTTATTAGTATTTAGTTAGTTAGTTAGTTTAGTTATTATTATTAGTTAAGTTTTATTATTATTAGTTTATTAGTTATTAGTTATTAGTTTATTAGTTTAGTTTATTTAGTTTTAGTTAGTTTATTAGTTTTTAGTTTATTAGTTAGTTATTATTAGTTTAGTTTTATTAAGTTATTTTAGTTAGTTTATTATTAATAGTTTTAGTTAGTTAGTTAAGTTTTTAGTTATTAGTTTAGTTATTAGTTATTAGTTTATTATTAGTTAGTTTTATTATTAGTTAGTTATTAGTTTAGTTATTAGTTTTTTAGTTATTAGTTAGTTATTATTATTAGTTTTAGTCATTAGTTATAGTTATTTTAGTTATTTTAGAATTTTTAGTTTAGTTTATTAGTTATTATTTTAGGTTTTTATTAGTTAGTTGTTATTATTAGTTAGTTATTTAGTTTTATTTTTATTAGTTTAGTTATTAGCTTGATTAGTTTTTATTAGTAAGTTTATTAGTTAGTTATTAATTTTATATTAGTTATTAGGTTTTTATTAGTTAGTTGTTAGTTTTATTAGTTTAGTTTATTAGTTATTAGTTATTAGTTAGTTTTATTAGTTATTATTATTATTATTTAGTCATTATTATTATTATTAGTTTGTTAAGTTTATTAGTTTTATTATTTTAGTTTATTAGTTATTAGATAGTTTTAGTTTTATTTAGTTTATTAGTTATTAATTATTAATTATTAGTTTTATTAGTTTATTAGTTATTAGTTAGTTATTATTAGTTAGTTAGTTTCAGTATTAGTTTTAGTTATTTATTAGTTCATTAGTTTATTAGTTTATTAGGTTTAATTATTATGTTTTAGTTAGTTTTTAGTTATTATTAGTTTATTAGTTTTAGTTTTGTTATTATTAGTTATTACTAGTTTTAGTTATTTAGTTTAGTTATTATTAGTTATTATTAGTTTTAGTTATTTAGTTTAGTTATTATTTATTATTTATTATTAGTTTAGTTATTATTTTAGTTTTTTTAGTCGTTAGTTTGTGCTTAGTTTAGTTTATTAGTTATTAGTTATTAGTTATTAGTTTTTATTAGTTATTAGTTATTAGTTAGTTGTTTAGTTTTAGTTATTAGTTAGTTATTAGTTTTTATTATTAGTTTTTTAGTTATTAGTTATTAGTTATTAGTTATTAGTTATTAGTTATTTATTCATTTTTTTATTTAGTTAGTTATTAGTTTTTAGTTATTATTAGTTTAGTTATTAGTTTAGTTTATTAGTTTAGTTATTTAATTCAGTAATTAATTATTATTAGGTTTAGGTTTTTAGTCAGTAGAGTTTTTAGTTTAGTTTAGTTAATAATTTAGTTAGTTTTATTAATTATTATTATTATATTATTAGTTATTAGTTTTAGTTATTAGTTAGTTATTATTAGTTATTAGTTTAGTTATTATTATTATTGTTATTAGTTATTAGTTAGTTATTATTATTAGTTATTAGTTATTATTATTAGTTTATTAGTTTGTTAGGTTTAGTTTTATTACTTATTAGTTTATTATTATTATTAGTTAGATTATGTATTAGTTTAGTTTTTAGTTTTTAGTTAGTTAGTTTATTATTATTAGTTTTAGGTTTAGGTTTAAATATTAATTATTAGTTTTTTTCATTTTATTTTATTAGTTTTTAATTATTTAATTTATTAGTTATTAGATTTAGTTATTAGCTAGTGTTTTTATTTTATTATAAGTTTAATAGGTTTTAGTTTACTAGTTAGTTATTAGTTTAGTTTTAGTTAGTTTAGTTAGTTTATTAATTTTAGTTTATTATTATCTATTATTATTAGTTTAGTTATTAGTTTATTTGTTAATTACTAATTTTAGTTAGTTTAGTTAGTTTATTATTATTTATTATTATTAGTTTGGTTATTAGTTTATTAGTTAGTTATTAGTTTTATTATTAGGTTTATTAGTTTTAGTTTTAGGTTTAGTTATTAGTTATTAGTTTTATTAGGTTTTAGTTTAGTTATTATTAGTTATTAGTTAATTATTTATTAGTTATTAGTTTATTTAGTTTTATTAGTTATTTAGTTATTAATTTTATTAGTTAGTTATTAGTTTTATTTATTAGTTAGTTTTAATTAGTTATTAGTTAGTTTATTCATTTCATTAGTTAGTTAATAATTTTTAGTTATTATTAGTTATTAGTTATTATTAGTTTAGTTATTTATTAGTTAGTTTTATTAGTTTATTTGTTATTAGTTAGTTATTAGTTAGTTAGTTTTATTAGTTAGTTATTATTAGTTATTAGTTTTATTAGTTATTAGTTATTAGTTTTATTAGTTAGTTATTAGTTATTATTATTTAGTTTAGTTTATTAGTTTTTATTAGTTTAGTTATTTATTATTTGTTATTTATTTATTAGTTTTATTAGTTATTAATTATTTAAGTTTTAGTTAGTTATTATTAGTTATTAGTTTTAGTTTAGTTTTTATGTTTTTAGTTAGTTATTAGTTTAGTTTATTTTAGTTTAGTTTATTTTAGTTATATTAATTTAGTTATTTAGTTTAGTTAGTTATTAGTTTAGGTTTTTATTAGTTAGTTATTAGTTTATTAGTTTAGTTTTATTAGTTATTAGTTTTGGTTAGTTAGTTTTTAGTTATTATTATTAGTTATTATTAGTTATTAGTTTTTATTGGTTATTACTAGGTTTAGTTTATTAGTTTATTAGTTTTATTAGTTAAGGTTTAGTCAATAATTTAGTTATTTATTAATTTTACTAGTTTTATTAGTTTTTATTATTACTTATTATTAGTTAGTTAGTTTTATTAGTTATCAAGTTATTAAGTTATTAGTTATTATTAGTTAGTTATTAGTTATTAGTAATTATTATTAGTTATTAGTTAGCTTTATTAGTTCTTAGTTCAGTTTATTAGTTTAGTTATTTAGATTTTTTATTTAGTTATTTAATTTTTATTAGATATTAGTTTTAGTTCAATAGTTTTTATTAGTTTTAGTTAGTTTATGTTATTATTTAATTATTACTTAGTTATTTAGTTTTAGTTATTATTAATTATTAGTTTAATTATTAGTTTATTAGTTTTATTAGTTTAGTTATTAGTTTATTAGTTAGTTTTTAGTTTATTAGTTTTAGGTTTAGTTAGTTAGTTTATTTTTGTTAGTTTAGTTAGTTTTTTGTTATTTTGATTATTAGTTAGTTTAGTTATTATTAGCTTTTAGTTATTAGTTTATTAGTTATTAGTTTAGTTATTAGTTATTATTATTAGTTAGTTAGTTATTAGCTTTTAGTTATTATTAAGTTTAATTTATTTATTATTTTATTAGTTAATTATTAGTTTAGTTATTAGTTTAGGTTTATTAATTAGGTTTTAGTTAGTTAGTTTTATTAGTTTAGTTATTAGTTAGTTATTATTAGTTATTAGTTTATTAGTTTAGTTTTTATTATTAGTTTATTTAGTTTATTAGTTTTTTGGTTTTATAGTTTTATTAGTTTAGTTAGTTTTTGTTCATTTGTTATTAGGTTTATTAGTTAGTTATTTAGTTTTAGTTATTATTTGGTGTAGTTTTATTAAATTATTATTAGTTTTTAGTTATTAATTTTGTTATTTTATTATTTATTATAATTAGTTTATTAGTTTAGTTATTAGTTATTATTATTAATTAGTTTTTAGTTAGTTAGTTTATTATTATTAGTTTTAGGTTTAGGTTTAGATATTAGTTATTAGTTTTTTTCATTTTAGTTTATTAGTTTTTAGTTATTTAATTTATTAGTTATTAGATTTAGTTATTAGCTAGTGTTTTTGTTTTATTATTAGTTTAATAGGTTTTAGTTTACTAGTTAGTTATTAGTTTAGTTTTAGTTAGTTTAGTTAGTTTATTAATTTTAGTTTATTATTATTAGTTTAGTTATTAGTTTATTAGTTAATTACAAATTTTAGTTAGTTTAGTTAGTTTATTATTATTTATTATTATTATTAGTTTAGTTATTAGTTTATTAGTTAGTTTTTAGTTTTATTATTAGGTTTATTAGTTTTAGTTTTAGGTTTAGTTATTAGTTATTAGTTTTATTAGGTTTTAGTTTAGTTATTATTAGTTATTAGTTAGTTATTTATTAATTATTAGTTTATTTAGTTATTAATTGTATTAGCTAGTTATTAGTTTTATTTATTAGCTAGTTTTTGTTAGTTATTAGTTAGTTTATTCATTTCATTAGTTAGTTAATTATTTTACTTATTATTAGTTATTAGTCTTTTGTTAGTTTAGTTTTTTATTACTTAGTTTTATTAGTTTATTTGTTATTAGTTAGTTATTAGTTAGTTAGTTTTATTAGTTAGTTATTATTAGTTAGTTATTATTAGTTATTAGTTTTATTAGTTATTAATTATTAGTTTTATTAGTTAGTTATTAGTTATTATTATTTAGTTTAGTTTATTAGTTTTTATTAGTTTAATTATTTATTATTAGTTATTTATTTATTAGTTTTATTAGTTATTAATTATTTAGGTTTTAGTTAGTTATTATTAGTTATTATTAGTTATTAGTTTTAGTTTAGTTTTTAGGTTTTTAGTTAGTTATTAATTTAGTTTATTTTATTTTAGTTTATTTTAGTTAGTTATTAATTTAGTTATTTAGTTTAGTTAGTTATTAGTTTAGGTTTTATTAGTTAGTTATTAGTTTATTAGTTTAGTTTTATTAGTTATTAGTTTTGGTTAGTTAGTTTTTAGTTATTATTAGTTATTAGTTTATTATTAGTTATTATTAGTTATTAGTTATTATTAGTTATTAATAGGTTTAGTTTATTATTTTTTTAGTTTTATTAGTTAAGGTTTAGTTAATAGTTTAGTTATTTATTAATTTTACTAGTTTTATTAGTTTATATTATTACTTATTATTAGTTAGTTAGTTTTATTAGTTATTATGTTATTAATTATTAGTTATTAGTTATTAGTAATTATTATTAGTTATTAGTTAGCTTTATTAGTTATTAGTTCAGTTTATTAGTTTAGTTATTTAGATTTTTTATTTAGTTATTTAGTTTTTATTAGATATTAGTTTTAGTTTATTCATTTTTATTAGTTTTTAGTTTGTTTATGTTAATATTTAATTATTAGATTAGTTATTTAGTTTTAATTATTATTAATTATTAGTTTAGTTATTAGTTTATTAGTTAGTTATTAGTTTATTAGTTTTAGGTTTAGTTAGTTAGTTAATTTTAGTTAGTTTAGTTATTATTAGCTTTCAGTTATTAGTTTAGTTATTAGTTTATTAGTTAGTTAGTTGTTATTATTATTAGTTAGTTATTAGTTTTTAGTTATTATTATTAGGTTTAAT
>JAKCPB010001150.1:0-136711 GCA_021442155.1 Cymbidium sinense | reverse complement strand
TGCATGACTACACGAGTTGAAATGAGTCCCGGCACTCACTCCGTAGTTTCCCTTAGTGGGGTTCAATCTATTTTCCAAATAGGTTACCCAGATAATCATTACACTTTGGAAGATGTAAACTATGACATATTCTTCTAGCATGGGCAGAAATCAGCAGAGCTAGGTGGTTTGATTTGTTGCCCAAAGCAACGACCACCCCGTGGTCTTTTGTAGTGGAAGATGTGAGTCTTGAGCTTTCTTCCTTTCAATTGATCATTGCAACCAAAGGCACTCCTTTGGTGATAGCTCTCCCATTGGTGAAGCTATTCCTTTGGTTGATAAGTCGAGATAGGCCTAGGTTGATATAATCTCCTTCTTAGTGTGATCCATCACAAATCAATGGAATCCATCAAAACAAATCTAAAAAAAATGAAATTAATTTTGAATATCTTTGAGCTGATCTAGGTCCCTAGCAGCATTCACTCAATAGTTAGCCTAGGGGGTTTGATTTGTTGCCCATGGCAATGATCACCTAGTGGTTCTTTATTTTGGAAGATGTGAGTCTCATGCTTTCTTCCTAACTTGACCATTGCACACCAAAAGGAACCCCCTTGGTTGGATAGTCCTACCTTGTGGTTGGTAGACTACTCCCTTTGGATTGGTTAGTCTTACTATGTGTTTAGTAGACTATCTCTTTGGATTGGTAAATCTGAGTTAGGCTTAAGCCACCATCCCCTAGATGTAATCCATTAAATCAGGGTCCATCTCAAAATCAAAAATCCAAAATTCAAATGAAATAAACAAAATAAAACAATCAATCAATCCAAATAAAATTATTTACTCCTCCTCAGTGAGATGCAAATCTTTCTAGTTCCCCAGGCAAACTCATAATTCTAATCCCTCATTGGATTTCACATCCTTTCCTCCCTTGTGGATGACTTGAACTTTCCTCCATAGTGGAGAGTTCACTTTTCCATCCCCAGTGGAGTCAAAATAAACACAATTAAACAAACAACAAATTGAAACAAATTCAACCCTCTTCCTCAAGCAAAAACTTAATTAAACAAATCAAATTTCTTTCCCTGGAGACTCAAATCAAATCAAACCTCTCATTCCCTTGTGGATGACTGCTTCCCTAGTGGAAGGTTCACATACTCTATCCCCAGCGGATTCCTCCTTTCTCTCTTATGTCATTGACATGAGTAGAGTCACATTGCACTAAGCTTTGGATTTCTTCTACACCTTGGGCTAAGAGTATATTGTCTCTGTTAGTGCTTGTGATCGTTCGGTGTTATTGATCATTTTAGTCAACACCAATACATGCGGTGTTCCTTGTCAGTTACACCACTCCTATTGGGTGCCCTTTGTTGACCTAATTTTTAGAATGAGCTCTCAACCCCTCCATCTTTGACATAGGACTTCTCTTAGACTTTAGGAGTTCCTTAGTCTTAAGACACATCTAGTGATTAGGTGGACACTCAACCTAGCCCTAGAGACTTAGAAGAGTTAGCCATAGGAATAAGTCATGCCTTAGGTGTTAGCAAAATTTGCTACCCTATAGCTTGAACCACATTCCTCACTTCCTTCCTTCAAGTCAAACTCAAATCAATTCAGCTAAATTGATTTTTTTTCCAAACCTAAATCAATTCCAACTTGATTGAATTCCTCCAAACTAAAATCAATTCCAAATGATTGAAATCCATGATCAATTCCAAATGATTGAAGCCCATGATAGAAATTCTAAAAATATTTCCTAAGTCCTTTGATTCCCTCTTTATGTGTTAGGCCAAATCAAATCCAAATCGCTTCAAATTCATGGAATTTTCTCACAACCTATTTATATTCTCATTTATATTCACATATATAAATGAAATATAAATTCAAATCAATCAAACTAAATTCCAAAATCAAATCCAAATTCTAAAAATCTTTCCCAAGTCCCTTTGATTCCCTCTTAAGGACTTAGCCCAAATCAAGTTCAAATCACTTCAAATTCATGAAATTTTCTCATAACCCATTTATATTCTCATTTATATTCACATATATAAATGAAATATAAATTCAAACAACTAAAACCAACTCCAAAAAATCAAACTCAAATTCAATCAAAATTCAACCTAAGCCTTTCAAGCCAAAATCTTGAACTTAGCCAAATCAATTTCAAATCAAGCCAAACTCTTGATTTTTCTTCATGATTCAATCAATCCTTCATCATGAATCCGAATATAAAAAAAACCACAATCACTTAACCATAACTCAATTCAAAAATCAAACCCAAATCTAACTCATGTTCTCCCTTTGAACTTGAAATTGTCAAATGAATCAAAACCCATTTGACTTCAAATCTCTTACAAATGGATTTATATTTCAATCATAAGTCCATATGTGAGTTCAATCAAACTCAAATCAATCTTTGACCAAGCCATTTGACACACTTAGGCTCACTTGACCCAAAATGACCTAAAGTACCCCTTATGAGCCAAATTCTAATCCTAACCAAATTGGATTGAACTAAGCCCATCTAAGCCTCTCATCATGATCAACAATCATCATGAGATGATCAATCAATCAAATTGGGTCAAACCAAGTCAAACCTATGGGTTGACCAAGTCAACACTTAGCCAAAATGATACCCAACATAGCCAAAATCCACTATAGGCCAAATTGATTGAAACCATTGATCAAAACTCATTCATGATCAATGTTTAAACTTGACCAAGTCAACATTTGAGCCTAACCTAGCCCAATTGGCCACTTGACCCAAGTTGACCCAACTTGACCTAAAAGTCAAAATGTGTCAAAACTTGATCTAAGCCAAATTGATTGAAACCAATGGGTCAAGTTCATTCCAAATCACTTGTTGAACTTGACCAAAGCCACAATTGACCAACTAGACCTAACCTAGCCAATTCATCAAGGCACTCTGAACCTATACTTGATATAGTTCTAAAAAATTAGAGCATATGCTAAGCCGTGACCTCTCTGAGTAGAATCTCCTTCGCCCATTTGGAAAAGTAGTTAGTAGAAGCTAAGATGAATCAATGACCCTTGCAAGAAGAAGGATCAATCAGACCCACTATGTCGGTACCCCAACACTCAAATGGCCAT
Organism: Cymbidium sinense; assembly: GCA_021442155.1. Taxonomy (NCBI): domain Eukaryota; kingdom Viridiplantae; phylum Streptophyta; class Magnoliopsida; order Asparagales; family Orchidaceae; genus Cymbidium; species Cymbidium sinense. Next base: position 133,624 of record JAKCPB010001150.1, on the reverse strand, counting down.
GAGGCCAATGTAGGATGTAGAATGTTGGGTGGTTGGTGTAGGACCACACCGTGTATTTGACATTGGTGGCATCACTAGTATCCATGCAATCTTTGATCATCGATGGCCAGTAGTATCCTAGTCTCTTGATCTTGGCTTTCATCTTCAGATCAGATTAGTTGGCTCCACATAATCCTGAGTGTACCTCAGTCATAATCTTACGGGCTTCATGCTTGTCTAAATAACAAAACTACATATGATCGAAAGAATGATGGTATAAGACACCATCCACAATAACATAGGAATGTGCTCTATGCTTCATCTGATGGGCTTGTGACTTTTCTTGAAGTAGTTTGCCTTTATTTAAGTAATCCATGAATGGTTGCCTCCAATCTTACTCTTCGTCCTTCTTGGTAAGGGCAACCTCCTCTTCAAGAGTAATTTTTGATGAGTTCAATATCAATAAGGGATAAAACTTTCCTATTTTGGACCTTTATTGATATAAACTCATCGTTACATCAACTCCAGCTTGGATAAAGCATACACTATGATGTTCTCTCTTGAGGAATCTTATAAATGGTAACCTCTGAGATTTGGGCCAACAACTCCATGGTGTACTTATGGTAGTGATGGAGCTTGGGCTTTTATAGAACCTAACAATTTGGTTGATGACTAGTTGAGAATCCTCAAAGATGTTGATGTTTTGGATGCTTAGAGTAATAACCAACTCTAAACTGTCAATCAGAGCCTCATATTCAGCTTCATTATTGGTGCAAGGATTGGACATATGACATGAGAATTTCATCACATCACGGTCTAGAGTTATAAGAACTATTCCAACCCCTACCTTTCCTTGAATAGTAGATTATGGCTCTTCTCTTCTTTGAGAGGAAGCCACACAATCAAAGTACATCTCATAATGGTGAATGCTAGTATCCCCTATGTTCATGATTTATTCATCTGGGAGATCATCACTAAGAGAAGACTCAGTAGGAAGTGGGTGTACTGCTAAGAAATCTGCTAGTGCTTATCCTTTCACCACACAGAGTGGTATGAAGGTAATGTCAAACTATGAGAGGATCATGGACCATCATGCCAACCATCTAGATAGCATCGACCGTGTCATGAGATACTATAGTGAATTGATCCTAGAGATTAAGTTCACCTTATGAGGAAGCATGTAGTGCTATAGCTTTTGGAATGCATAGATTAAAACTAGGCAATGCTTCTCAATAGGTGGATAATTAGCCTCAGAAGGGATTAGACTATGGCTGAGGTAGTAGAGTGCATTTTCCTTCCCTTCATCATTGGCTTGGGCCAACAAAGCACCAAAGGAGTCATCTAATATATTAGTGTAAAGTATGAATGACTTGCCCAAGATAAGGGATGCTAGAACTGACAGTGTCATTAGGTAATGCTTGATGTCTTCAAAGGCATGCTCACACTTGTCATCCCACTTAAACTTGGCATCAATTTTGACAAGTGTTGAGAATGGCTGACATCTTCCAATAAGTTGGATATAAAGCATTATAGATATGCCAGTGGCCCATGGAATGATCTGATTTGAGTTAAACTTTTAGGGGGTGGCATTTCTAATATCGCCTTGATCTTCTCGGATCAATTTGATTCCCAGTGTCAAAGAACAAACCCATGAATTTCCTTGAAATGAATGCACACTTCAAGGGGTTCCTTTTGAGGTTAAATTATCTTAACTATTCAAAAACTATGCTCAAGTCAAAGAGATGGTCTTCCTTTTGTATACTTTTGACCATGAGATCATCGACATAGAACTCAACTTGATGATGAATGAGTTCATCGAAGATTTGAGTCATAGCCTGTTGGTATGTAGAACCAACATTTTTAAGGCTAAAAGGCATGACCTTATAGAAATAGATTTTGATCGGGGTTCTAAAAGCAGTGTTTCTTTCATCTTCAGGCCATATTTATTTGGTTATACCCATATGAGCCATCCATGAAAGAGAAGATTGCATGAGATGAGGCAATGTCCACCATCAGCTTTGGGATTGGTAGTGAAAATTCATCTTTTGGACATGCCTTATTTAAATCCTAAAATTGACATATGTGAATTTGGCCATTATTTTTTAACTTGGGATGATCGGCTAACGGTAGGGTATTTTTTCTTCGGATGAAGCCAACATTGATCAATTTCTTGACTTCATAAATGACTTATTGTTCTATATCTAATCGCATGTGTCTAGGAGCTTGCATGATAGGGTTAGCAGTAGGTTCTATTGCTTGTTTATGGACCACTACATCGGGAGCCAATCCAAGCATCTCTTCATAACTCCATGCAAAGCAGTCCTTAAACTTAATCAATAGCCTAATTAAGTCATTGGTTTCAATTTCATTCAACAAAGAACTGATGTATGTCAGGCATGGATCTTCTTCAGTTCCTAAGTTGATTTCCTTAAGCTCATCGATGGTTGACTTGATCTCTTCTTCAAACTTTGGCAGTGCATCTTTGTCTTCAAAATCATCTAGATCATCTGAAGTTTCTAAGCACAGCTCCTCATATGAGTTAATGTGATTTGAAAAGAACCTATCGATTCCAAATGATTGGATGACTAAGCAATAATCATCATCGGGGACCCATTGCCTGAATCCTAGTCCGATCTTGATTGAGAGCTTTTGCATTTGTTCTTATATTCTTCAAAGTAGTTTGACTTGTGCTTTGACCAAGTATGTGGTATTAACCCTTTTTTTGTTAAATTATGAACATAAGGCAAGTACCAATCAAAAGGTAATTCTATTAAATCTTTATATGAATCATCCTCAACTTTTACATCAACTTCTTGATTTGAGGATGATGCTCTCAGAAAGAACCTCTGAGTCTTCACACTTGTGGATGACTAAGTGGCTTCCTTAACTACTAAACCCTCAACTATTTGAGAGGAAAGTGGGGTTATAGCTAAGGTTCCCAACTAATGCCTAATTGTTTCATATATAGACTTGGATACACTTATGCTTTTCTTTAGAGCCTGGTCTTCATCACTATCTGCCTCAACAATCACCTCCAAAGGAATCTACTGCTGAGAAGAGCTGGCTGGTGTGGTAACCATATAAGACTCATTCTATGAACTAGTTTCTTAGTTTATATGGATAGCAGGTGTACTCTTGGTAGCTAGACATATCTATTTGGCCAATAAGGTTTTCCACCCCTAGGGCGCCTCAGTGGCCTCTTCCCTCTGGTGGAGGTGGGGTCATCTACCCATATGTTCCAATGGAATAACAGCGTGGGTGGAATCTAATGTTAGGCTCCACTTCCTCCTATTCTATTTCCTCTCCCATTCATTTTCTTTTTCATTTTGTCTTTCCTTTCTTTCTCTTTTTTTCTCTTCTTTTTTATTTCTTTTATTTTTCTTTTATTTCTCTTTTATTTTTAAACTTTGGCCAAGTTTACGAGAATAGACTTGTTGATTTTGTGGGAGGTAGTTAGCCGCATCATCATCTATGCCGACCTCATGAATTGAAAATGGCTTGAGATCTCCTTTGACACAATAGACGATCCCACCTATCACAAACTTCATACATTGAAGTAGAGAGGATGGAACTATATTGTTCTCATGTATCCATGGTCTCCCTAGCAAACGTTCAAAGATGTATCCGAGTCTATAATATGAAACTTGGCTTTGGTCTTCCAATAATCTATCTCCAAGAGCAACACTATGGAGCTTAAGGCATGTTGACTGCACTTTTGGAGTGCGGATTCAATCTTCCCATCTTAGACTTAAGAGTCTTCTATACATTAAGACTTTCCTAGTCATAAGACACTTTTAACAATTAGGTAAACACTTAACTAAGCCTAAGACTTAGAAGGGTTAACCATGGGATTAGGTTATGCCTTTGATTAGGATAATCCACCCTACAACCCAAATCCAATCCATGTTCACCTTCTCAAACAAACCTCAAGTTCAATTCAAACATCAAATTCAAATCCAAATCCAAACCCAAATTCCAAAACCAAATGATGAAGCCCATGATCAAATCAAACTTGAAAACCTTCTAAGCCATATGATCTATCCCATGGACTTAGCCAAATCTTAATCCAAATCAATCCAAAATCAATTGATTTTCTCATAATCAATTTATAATTTCAATCATCTTCCTAAATATAAATCAAATCTACATTCAAATGATCAAAACTAAATCAAACTAAATCAAATTAAATCAAAACCTTTCCAAGCTATATGACCTATCCATGGACTTAGCCAAATCTTAATCCAAATCAAGTCAAACTCAATTAATTTTCTCACAAATAAATCATATTTTTTATCTTCACAAATTTAAATGAAATATACATTTAAATCATCAAAACTAAATCAAACCAAATCAAAATCCAAACTAAGCCATGACTCAACTCCATGGACTTAGCCAAATTCCTTCATTCCAAAACCCAAATTCAATTGATTTTCTCATGAATCAATCATACCTTCAATCATATTCACAAATATAAATGAAATCTACAATCATCAAGCCAAACCAAAATCAACCCAAGTCAAACCCAACTTAATCCTTTTGACTTGAATTGTTCAAATGAACCAAAACCCATTTGAACCCAAGCAATTGCAATTAAATTTATATATAAATCCCAAATCCATATATAAACTCAACTAAATCAAACTCAACTAAAATCAAGCAACTAAACCCAATTGGTCCACTTGACCCAAAGTGGCCAATTTGACTTTGAGCAAGTTCTAATCCTACCCAAATTGGATTGAAGTACATCAAAACCTCCCATGATTGTGATCACCCTAGGTTGATCAATTAACAAATTGAGTCAAACCAAGTCAACTTGGTCATTTGACCAAGTCAACCCCTTAACCCATATGAACCCAAACTAGCAAATTACAACTAAGCCAAATCCTTGAAACCAATGATTCATACCAAATCAAAATCAATATTTGAATATGACTTGATCAATTGAGTCAAACCACCCATTGGCCCTCTTCACCCAAATTGATTGACCTAAGATCAAATTGGGTCAAATCAAAATATAAACCAAATTGATTGCAACCAATGGCTCAAGTTCATTCCAAATTGATTGTTGAACTTGACCAAAGTGATTGGACCCAATTGAACCCAATTGACCTACTTAGCCCAAATTGACCTAAATGTTCAAGTTGGCCTAAATCAAAACCAAATCAAAATTAATTGAAACCAAAGCCTACAATCATCATCAATTGGTTAACTAAACCCAAACCAACACCCAACCAAAGCCAATTTGGCCAATTTGGTCAAATTGGTCAACTTAACCCATTTGACCCAAATGAATTCAAATGAGCCAAAATAAAATCTAAGCCAAACTTAACCAAACCAAATTGAACCAAATGATCCAAAATGATTATGAACTTTGACCCTTGGACATTTGACCAATAGGTCAACTTGAACGCAATTTGACCTAAATGAGTCAAATTGAGCCAAACTAACCAAATCAACTCCAATTGACTTGAAATTTGGGCTAACCACTTTTGGCTCATTTCAAATCTGTCCAAATCAAATCCAATGCCAATGATCATTTATACCCTTGGGGCATCACATGAGACAAATCACCCATGAAAGTGGTCATTTCCATTCCTTGGCCACTTGGTACTCTCCCAATGGTCCACTTAGGCACCTAAGACCTTGCCAACCTAACCCATGGGGTGGATGGGTGTGACCCATGGGAGGTGAAATCACCTCACCTCCCCATTGGAATTTCAAACCCATAGGATGATTTCCTTCTTGGCGACCACCTCCACACCTTCAATAAACCAAGGTGAACTCACCTCCTCCACGCCACCCATGACTCTCTGAGATGGTCAGATGGCCATTAAAAGCCAAACCATATCCCAACATCTAATTAAAGTGAAAGGGGGTATACACCCTCTCATTTTCACTCAAACACACACAAAAAGCATTCCTCAGAACCCTAGCTACCCAAGACGAGCCACTAGAGCCATTCCCTAGGCTCCCAGCTCATTCCTCATCGAAAAATGCCATTCTTCTATCCCAAAATGACTCTCCCATTTCTAACCTAACTTCCCATTTCTCCATAAAACTTAGATTAACTTTGCACACCTTCCCAGGCCTCATCGAGTAAGAACAAATCCTCTCCCATGCTTGTAGCACGGATGTGGGACTTCATCAAAGCCAAATTCATTGGCCTTAAAGAACATTTAATCAAGCTACTCAACATGGTTTCATCTCCATTAGATGAAGCTTTCTCAATCATTCGAGCCACTAGTCTTGAGCTCTAATGAGGTATGCTTCCAAAATTGATCCTTAGGCAAAAATGGGTTGGAGCTTTTTAAAGAAAACTTGCATCTCATGTGATCTTGACCATTGGATCCCCACCGATCGATGTTGTGAAGGTCTGGGATCTTTTTGGAGTTGATCCAAGCTTGAGTAAGCTCAGATCAAGTGAGTAATGGTGGACAGACTCCATTCTCCCTCACTTGCATGATGATAGATCACACATTGTCTGCTCTGCATGATCAGAATGGACGATCATGATTAGATCCACTAGATCGATTTGATTTAATCTTATTAAGCTGTGAGATTAATCATAGCCATTTGATCTAAGTAGCAGATGAGAAAGCGGCCAGCCGTAGGTCTAAGTGGGATAAGTTTTAAATCCAGATGCCATGTGGAAAGCATCCTGCATCAGCACTCCACGTGGCACTAATAGGATTAGGCTTTAATTAAGCTTAATTAATCATTTTTAATGGATGAAACTTCTAAAAATCATAGAGAAATAAAAAATGTAAATAAATACTCATTTTAAAGGTATTTTTGAGGAGAATTAATTAAAAATGATCTTAACTATATTTGAATAGTAATTAAGGTTTAATTAAGGTTTAATTACAAAATTAATTAGCTTAATTACTCATTAATTACTTGAGCAATTAATCTTAAATTTTTTAGGTTAATTTAATGGGATGACCTCTACCATGATTTTCTTGAGATTTATTGCTGATTTAATTAGGAAAATTGACTAATTAAACCTAAACTACTCTTTTAAGTTAATTAATGATTAATTAATCTAATGAATAGTAATAAATTGGTTAATTAAGTTTATTAATCATTGTTCAATAGTAAGTGAACTAAGGAATAGGGTTGGGACCCTTTCCTAAGTTCATTTCACACTTTTTTAAAATGAAATTAATTAAGATTTAACTAATTAATTAAATCACTTAATCAAATTGAAATCATAATCATATCAGACCTTAATTAATTAAATAAAGGGGTAGATCTTTAGGTGTTTAATAACATAAAGGAGTTTAATGAAATTATGGTTAGTTCATAAGTGTGGAAAACCATAAAAGTAATTAATTAAGTCCCTTAATCTAATTAACTATTAATCATGATTTAATTGCATTATGCCCCTTTTATTTCCTATGATCATTGCAAGTTTATTTTCCATGCATATCATGTTGGCTCATAATTATTTAGTTAATTACTTTAAGGTGACATAGGTAAGAGTAATTAATTCATCTAATTAAGGGTTCAACTTAATTAACCCATAAAATTAACTTAATTACATTTCCTTAAATTAAATCAAATCACTAATGTAGGAATGGGTTTAAAATTGCAAGTAATGATTTCTCTTCTCCTCTTTAAATCAAATCAAATTTGAAACTTAATTAATAAAGAAGCTTTGGTTTGCTTTAAATAATCTTATTTGATTTGATTGTCCTTAAGAACTAGTTTAGTTCAATGAATCACATGCCTATATTTGATTGTCCTCTTTCCAATCATGTTAAATTTGGATGTCATTTGAATTCATGCATCCATGTTTTCAAAATAAAGTAAAATAAAATGGATTTCCTTTATGTAAGCTTGCATGTGTTGATTTAATTTAATATATGCATGGCTATTATCACTATTAATTCCAAATGTATTTTTCAAAAGCTTATAAATGAATAATAATATGTGTTATGATGCTAGTTATAAATACATAAGAAATGCATGTGTTTATAACTTAAGTGTATGAATGTTGAGTTCTCTTTCCTCTATTCATGTGTTGATTGCATGTGCTTATAGCTTAAGAGGTCATTTGATTACATCACTTCCCTAGTTTAACAACAACACATACCCATTTGATTTCATTCTTATGTATTTCAACATTAGAATTTTGATAGAGCTTTAATTCATATATATAAATAATTCAATAAAAAAAAATATACAATCCTGAGAATACGATTTGGTGCTTACTTCCTATGTTCATGTATATGAATTTAAATATGTTTGAATGTAAATGAGTATATAGTCTGTACATCCCAAAAATATGAGGCTTTAGCTAGCTCCAAGGAGGTCATTTGCTTACCTCACATCCTTGGTTTAACAACGGTACATGCCTATTTAATTTCATTCTTATGTCCTTTTTGTATATAAATTTGGATAAAGTTTTAAATTAATATGTTTAAATAATTCAGTCAAACAAAATATAAATTCTAAACATACACATACATTCATCATTTAAGCATGCTAAAATATGTTGCATGTATAGATACACTTAGGAGTAAATCATATGAATGATACATGTAATGGAAAAGAATGATTTAATATATGTCATGTGGTAGTAATTCAATCAAATTAATCTTAAGATGCCTTTCATTTTGAATTGGATTATTTAAAGTGAACCTAAACATAGGATTAATTAAATCATTTAATAAGCCATTCACTAAAGAGAACTAAATCAAATTAAAATACTTTAGAAAGTGACTTAAGGTAGGATGAAAGAGGGCAATCCTCCTTTCCTCTTTTTTATAACACTTAGTTGCTAAGTGTAATAAAATAAAAAAAAAGAAAATACAAATTAAATTTCTCAAATAAATTAAACTACTTCAAGTGAAATCAACCTTTCATGTTAAATTGAATCCTTCTACACTTAGAAAATACAACACTAATATAGACTTACCACACAAGCCTTAATACACACATTAGAATTAAGTCACCACTTCTAGCTCTAAGTTAGGATGGTGTATGATGTGATGTATATTTTATTTATGATGTATTATTTTAGATTGGATGTTAGGGTGTATGCATTGTAGAGATGATAGGCCAATATGAGCCTAATCATATTTTCTATAGGGGATTATGCTTAGGGATGCTTAAAATAAATGAATGCTTTTGCGGGTTGCTTAAATCTTAAGCATAATCCAAGTTAGGACAGGTGGGCTTAGTTACCCATGTGTAGGTGCTAAGTCCAAATTATAAATACAAGCTGCTTGGGATTATATGTATATTTAGCTAACCTCTATTTTTTAGGTGAAGTTAGATTTACTTTTCCCACAAAAAGTAATTTTGTAATAGAATTAAGATTAGTGCTATGGGATTAGGATGAGTAGTGGCGAAGGTTTTGTCACGGTGCCTTGTGATGCCTTTGAAGCAAGTACCATCCAAATCAAAGAAAAACCAAATCGAAATGGAGATATGAAGAAAGAAGACTCCCATAGCATTTAATACAATTATAATTATTCTTTCATATTCCAGTTGTATAAGGGTAGGCTCATCTTTTCTCTCTTAGGTTTGCGGAGGTACCCTACCGCACCGACCTTTTATTCTTTTATGATAGTTTATATAATTGTTTGATGTTATGTTTACATTGTGCATTAGGATGGCTTGCTTTCCATAGTTTCTTAAATGATTGATGCGTTAATGTGTGGCTTGGATATGATTAGGCACTTAGGATAAAATAACTTTTCCACCAAAATAATCACTTATAATTAAATTTTAAACAACTCATAACCTCATCATAAAGCCTAAGAAAAAAATAAGATAATTAAAAGATTTAGCAACTCATTACCTGTATGGTTGTATGTTTCACATCGTTCATGCATATTCTTTTTCTCTTAAACATGAAGGATCTCCATCCTTGCACGATAAAGGAATGCATGACCTGAGGGCATCCCTATGGTGGAGAACACCTTCTTCTAATTGATTTGACCCATAACCTATTTCATCATGCATTTAGGCATAAGAAATCCTAAAGCCTCTATAAATATGATGTGTCTAAAATTAAATAAAACTTGAAAAGATTTTGCATCTATAGATTAAATCATATGCTCATATGACTCATGCTCTAGTCTCTTAGGGAGTGTGTTTAGCACTTTAGTGTCTTTCTAATTAAATAACTACCCTAACTATATTATAATTCATAAGAATGGACTACATGGTTTTAAAATCATAGGAGGAGTTAGCTGGTGGCCACTCCAGATGATTATAAGTCCAGAAGTCAAACAATTTATTCTCTTGTGGAGGTAAACCCTTACGTCCACTTAGATTTAGGTCATGCTTTAGCTCATACTAAAGCTCCCTAAATTTAAGATTCGAGGTAGCCATTTCCTTCGGGTGACCAGCATAAATCTTCACCTCTTAGGCATTCCCACAACCTTATGTTGGTGGATTATAAGCCCTAGTAATCTAATTAAATTTCAACTTAAAACATATAAATCTCAACTTCAAAATAAGACCAACCATAGGATAGATTGGAATGCTCACGACTTCTTAGTATCATGAGCATTTCCTACTTATTTCATTTGGATTTAAAAATTTGTCTTCTCCTTGAACTTTCTGAGTTTACTTTCCAAATACAACCAATCTTTTGATAGTCTAACATTAAAATCTTTGGAGATGATAATTATTTACTTTAATTGAGAGTATTCTTAAAAAATTTCAATTCCTAAGATGTAATTAACTATGGAGGCTTTCCTCCATAGGGAACTTAAGAACCTGGTTTAATATAAACTATTTTATTCATTCATGTAAAGTAAAGAGACATATGTCGGTACATTGAATACCCTTCACGCCTAAGGAGTTCTTATTATGTGATTAGGTCCATGCCTATATCTTTTGAGATAGTGCATCAAACCTCAATGTTATACCTGATCACCTCAAAAAGTACACCCCCTATGATCTACATGGTGTCCCCCCATACATCCAAAAATAAACACTACAAGGCCATCTCACCTTGTTCATTGAATCCTTTCAACATCATCCTTTCTTTTTGGAGTTTGGAGATGTTGATCCTCAAGTAGGATAGGCTTAGACTCATAATATTGGGATACACATGGGTCAACTACGAATAGCCTGTATTTTCCAACATCCACTTGTAATAGAAGGTTGTGCTTTAGTCCAGGAGTAAGTCTTCATCGGTGAATGTAACTCTAAGATATCCTTCAAGTGGCATGCCTCCTCTTTAGTAACATCGAGCTAAGCATATCTCTAGGTAAAATAAGGCCTTGATAAGAGATTCCCTCATCTAAGAGTGTGTCGCTTAACTTATGAAACTTTCTAAGGTGAGCCGGGACATTGTAATCAACTCGGCTTGGTCCTCCACAAGCATATCCATGGGTGGAGCATCCTATAGAGGGCTTTCGCTCACGGAACCAATGACTTGCTTACCCTTATCACGAGGTGCTACCCAGGAGGTAAAACTTTGCCACTATGTGACTTGGTGACATCTTGGAAAGATGAGCTTGTGGAAAGTTCTACCTTCAGCATACCTATAGCTTCTCTTATAGGATCCTCGAGTCCGTTGACTCCAAGTCAATCTCAAGTGGTAAACCGATTGATTTAGAGAAGGATAGTCTGACTCTAAATCAGAAAGGAAAGGATCGAAACTACTAGAGCTATTATTTTTATTTAGACTTTGAGAGCTTTCAATAGGAATAAAATCAAGAGCATCAAAAGTAGACAATATATAAGTAGAATTAGCTTTCTTCATTAATTTATTTTTGGGTGGAGGTACATGATAGAAATCAAGTAAAGTAAGCATGGTAAGAGATTTAGTGCCCTTATCCATAGATACAATGCTCATATCAGTAGAAGAGGTGGTAGCTACAATGGTGGAGGGAGTATTGGACTCGGACGGTGGCTATGCTACTGGACTATCTCAGTAAGTATGGTGAGCTACTGTTGCTATTGGGCTATCACCCTCCCCGAGTTGTCCTTTGCAACTAGAAAACCTTCCTTGGTGTTGGAGGGTTGAGCTACTTCATGCACCTACAAGGAAAGCTTCTTGATCTTAGAAATGATCTTCTTAGAGGTTCGAGATAGGGAGATATCCTAACCTTCTTTGGTCTTAAGAGGATCACAAGTATCCTTAAGGATTACTCTAACAGAACAGGATGGTTATTCTAATTAGTATTCCTTAGGGATAACTATGCCTCTCAGCTTGTAGTTGTCCTCAAGCTAATCTTTAAAAGTGATACAATCCTCTAAGACATGGCCTAACATGCGGTGGTACAGGCAATAGCTAGGATCATCTCTCCCACTTTCCTCTTAGGCTCTAGTAACTAAAAGTCAAGTTTCTTTAATAGATTATTAAAGATTTTCATAACTACCTCCCTCTTGAATGAATATGGCTTATTAAATCTATTGGCAAGAGTATGTGGAAAGTAGCTACCTGGCAATGGATATGAATACTGCTGCTAAGTAGGATGCTGAGGTGGTGAAAATGGTCGTTATAGTAGCTGCGGTGGCCGGTATGATGGCTGAGGTGGTGGAAGAGGAGGTGGGAAAGGAGGCTCTTGAGCTCATAATCTCTCATATTGAATTGCGGTTGACTGCTTCCCTCTGTCCATTGACACAATTGTCCCTGACTTCTTCTCAAACATCTTCTGCGGCTTAGGCCTAGATGATTGGCCAAGAAAGGGCAACTGTTTGGCTTCCTCTTCTAGGCTAGCTACCTTGTTGATTAATTTCTCAAATGTTTTGATGGTAAAACCCTTAAGCATGAAGGCGACCGGGCCATGGATATTTTTGAGAAGAATCTTAATGCCATGCTGTTTGGATAGCTGTGGTTCGTAATTCATGCATAGGTTGCGCTACCTGAGAATGTAATCAATAAGGGACTCGTTGAGTTTCTGTTTCTCTACAATGACGTCGCTTACAATCACCCTCTGCTGAGCTCCAGCAAACCTCTTGATGAAGAGGTGCCCCAACTCAGCAAATGCCTTTATCGAACTATTGGGTAGTTCAGTGTACCAATCAAATGCAAAATCTGATAGAATGCTAATGAAAAGGCAGAAGAGGAGTGCGTTGCTGCCACCGGTGTTGTAATAACCAATGCTAAAGTGTGCAATTTGTTATCATGGGTTCCCACTACCATCAAAGATCTTGAAGGATGGTGGCACAAAATCCTAAATAAAATAAAAACTAAATAAAAACCTAAACCTAAAAAATAAACCTAAAAAATAAACATAAAAATAAATAATAAAAAAACATAAATCCTAAACTAGAAAAAGAACCTAATTGTGAAATAAACAAAACAAAATAAACATAAACCTAAACTAAAATAAATAAAACCCAAACCTAAACCTAAATAAACTAAACTAAACCCTAAATTAAATAAAATAAAATAAACTAAAAATAAACCTAAACCTAAACTAAATAAACCTAAAAATAAACCTAAAATAAAAACTTAAAAACTAAATGTAAAAATAAAATAAAACCTAAACATAAACTTGAAAATAAAAATAAAACCTGACCTAAAAATAAAAAATAAAAACTAAAGTAAAAAACATTAACTAAACCTAAACCTAAAAACAAACTAAAATAAACAAATAAACTAAAATAAATAAACTAAATATAAAATATAAAATAAAATAAACTAAATAATCAAAACCTTGGTTTGCTTTTTTAAAAAAAAAAAACCACCACACAAACCTAACCAACACAAGCCACAACCCAGGCCCAGACTAACCACTCCCAGGCCACAGACCTACCACAAACTCAAACTCTGAGCCCAGGCTAACCTGAGCCTAACCTACAAACTACACTAGCCACCCCCAAACCCCCAGGCCCAACCACTGATCTGAACCCTAAAAAAATAAAACTAAATAAGACCTAAAAATAAAATAAATAAAATCTGGCTCAAACCTAAACCTAAACTTAAATTTAAACCTAAACTTAAAAAATAAAATAAGATAAAAATAAAACTAAAATAAAATAAAATAAACTTAGGACTAAAGATAAAATAACCTCAAGTAAACATAAATAAAATTAAACTAAACAAAATAAAATAAAAATATAATAAAATAAAAGTAAATAAAAGCTAAATCAAAATATAAACCTCAAATAAAACATAAAATTAAATAAAATAAAACATAACCATTAAAAACTAAACCTAAAATAAAGGATAAAAAAAAAACTAAAAATAAAATAAATAAAAACCTAAAACTAAAATAAAAATAAAATAAACCTAAACCCTAAACTAAATAAAATAAAATAAACTAAAATAAACCTAAACAAACTAAAATAAAACCTAAAATAAACCTAAACAAAAAAAACCTAAAAAAAAATAAACCAAAATACACACAAAGGTAAAACCTAAACCTAAAAAATAAAATAAAAAACTAAACTAAACTAAAAAATAAACATAAATCTAACCTAAACTAAAATAAATAAAAAAATAAAAAAACTAAAATAAATAAACTAAAATAAATGAAATAAAATAAAAATAAACCTAAATAAAAATAAAAATGAGATAAACTAAAATGAATAAAATTTAAACTAAATAAACTAAAAAATGATCATCTGGTTTACTAATTTAAAATAAAAATCTAAACCTTAAACCCTAAGCCCTAAACCTTTTCTACCCAACCCACCCTACCTAATCCCACCCATGACCTGATAACCTAGGCCCTAACCCAAAACCACTGAGCCCACTAAACCAAACCCTCCCCATCTAAACCTACCCAAATAAAACTAAAGCCTAAACTAACCTAAACCTAATCTTAAACCTACCAAATCAAAACACTACACTGAGCTAACTACCCACCAAACCTAAACTGAGTAAATAATTTAAAACTAAAATAAATAAAACTAAACCTAAAAAAATAAAAATAAATAAAACCTAAACCTAGATAAAATAAAATAAAATAAATAAACTAAATAAAATAAAATAAAACCTAAATTAAACAAAATAATAATATAAACTAAAAAAACCTATATAATAAACTACAATAAAATAAAATAAAATTAAAATAAAATAAAATAAAAAAATAAAAAATTAATAAAAATGAAAATAAATAAAATCAAATAAACTAAAAATAAAATAAACTAAACCTAAAATAAAATAAATTAAATAAAAAAAAAAATAAACTAAACTAAAATAAACTAAACTAAAATAAATAAAACTAAACCCAAACTTAAAACAAACTAAACCTAAACTACTAACTAAATTAAATAAAATAAATTAAAAACATAAATCTAAACTAAAAAAAATAAAAAGAATAAACTAAAACTAAACTCTAAACCCTAAATGCTAAAAAGCGAAAAAGCTAAATCTAAACCAAATAAAACCTTAAAATAAAATAAATAAATAAACTTAAACCATGATAAAATGAAAAAATAAAATAAAATAAAACATAAACTAAAACCTAAACCTAAACTTAAATAAAATAAAATAAAAAATAAAACTAAACTAAAATAAAATAAATAAAACCAAAACAATAAAAAACCTAAGCAAAATAAAACAAATGAAAAAAAAAAATAAACCTAAAATAAAATAAAATAAAACTAAATAAAACCTAAAACTAAAATAAATACACATAAAACCTAAAATAAATAAAATAAAACTAAAACCAAAAAAAAAAACTTAAAATAGAAAAAAAACTAAAACATAAAACTAAGATAAACTAAACTAAAATAAATAAAACCTAAACCTAAATAAAAATAAACCTAAATGAGCTAAACTAAATAAAATAAAATAAACTCAAAATAAACCTAAATAAAATAATACCTAAAACAAACCTAAAATAAAACCTAAAGCTAAAAAGGATTAAATAAAAAACCAAACATATAAATAAAATAAAACTTAAGCTAAAAATAAAACAAAATAAAATAAACTAAAAATATACAAACATAAACTAAAACCTAAAATAAACTAAGATAAATAAAACTAAAATAAAATAAACTAAAATAAAATAAAAAAATAAATAAATAAAATAAAATATATAACCTAAAAACATTAAACCTTAAAACCATAAAACCTAAAAGAAAATCCTATAACCCTAAGCTAAACTGGACATCGACCCTTATAATCCACTGAATATATACCCCAACTAAAACTAATACTGAAATCACAAAAACTAAACTAAACTAAATAAACTAAAAGAAATAAATAAAATAACTAAAACTTAAAATAAAAAAAATAAAATAAAAAAAAATTAAAACTAAAACTAAAATAAAATAAAAATAAAACCTAAACTAAACTAAAATAAGATAAACCTAAAATAAAAAACCTAAATAAAATAAAAAATTAAACATAAAATTAAAATAAAATAAACTAAATAAAATAAAATAAAAACTAAACTAAAATAAATAAATAAAATTAAAATAAATACAAAATTAAAAAAAACTTACTAAAATAAAATAAAATAAAATAAACTTAATCTAAAGAAACTAAAAATAATTAAACACAAATATATAATAAAATAAACTAAAATAAACCTAAACCTAAACTACAAAATAAAACCTAAAAAATAAACTTAAAAAACTAAATTAAACCTAAAAAAAATAAAATATAAACTAAACTAAACCTAAATTACAAAATAAACTTAAATAAAAAATAAAATAAAATACTAAACTAAAATAAACATAAACCTAAACTAAAAAAAAAATAAATTAAAACAAAATACCTAAACTAAATAAAAAAAAATAAAATAAATAAACTAAATAAATAAAATAAATCAAAATAATAAAATAAAAAATCTAAAATAAATAAATTAAACAAAAAATAAATAATAAACTGAACTAAAATTTTTTAAATCTTAAACCAACCCAAACTATAATCTAAATCCTAAACAAATCTGACCCTAAAACTAAACCTAACCCAAAATCATAAATCTAGTACTGAGCCAAACTAAAGATAAACCTTAGCCTGACACAAACCCAAACCACAACCTGAGCCCTAAACCACAAAACTGACCACAAACTAATTATCAGACCACAAACCTACCAAAATCATACTAAACCCACTAAACCTGAGAAACCACCCAAAACCTTAAAGGAACAAACCCAAATGAAAACCCTAAATAAAAATAAAACCAGCATAAACCTAAATAAAACCCTAAAAAAACTAAACAAAATAAAAAAAAAATAAATAAATAAACATAAACTAAATAAAATATAAATTAAATAAAATAAAACCTAAATAAAACATAAACCTAAAATAAAATAAAATAAAATAAAAATAAAATTACAAAATAAAATAAAGAAAAAAACTAAAATAAATAAAATAAAAAATAAAAATAAGAATAAAAACTTAATAAAATAAAACTAAATAAAATAAATAAAATAAACCTAAAATTAAATAAAATAAAACTAAAAACCTAAACCTAAATAAAATAATTAAAATAAAATAAAATAAAACCTACAAAATAAACCTAAACTTAAACTAAAATAAAATAAAACAAAAATAAAATAAATGAAAATAAATAATTAAAAACTAAACTAAACTAAAAAAAATAAACCTAAAATAAAAACTTAAATAAAATAAAAAAACTAAAAAAAAAAATAAAATAAACTTAAAATAAAATATAAAACTAAATAAAACTAAATAAAAAATAAAGCTAAATAAAATAAATAAAATTCAAAGAAAATAAAATAAAATAAATAAAAAATATAAATAAACATAAACCTACCGGTTTACATATTTAAAAAAAACCCAACCCACCTTAAACTCTAAAACCCTAAAAACTAAAACCATAAAAACCAAAACTAGAGCTTTAAAACCCAAAACTAAACCACAAATAAGGCACTAAACCTGAGCTAAACCCCAAACTGACCCAAACTAAACTCTAAACCCTAAACCTAAACCCTAAAGAAACCTAAATTAAATTAAATAAAAAAATAAAATAAAAACCTAAAAAATAAATAAAATAAAAAAAAAATAAAACAATAAACATAAACCTAAACTAAACTTAAAAATAAAATAAAATAAAAATAAAATCTAAACTAAAATAAAAGAAATAAAACCTAAACTAAACTAAAAATAAAATAAAATAAATAAAAACCTAAAAAAAAAAATCAAACCTGTAAAATAAAATAAAATAAAATAAAACAAAGGTAAAACCTAATCCTAAAAAAACAAACTTAAAATAACATAAAAAAAAAAACCCTAAACTAAAAAAGCAAACTTAAAATAATAAAATAAACTATAAAATAAAGTAAAGTAAATAAAACTAACATAAACCTAAATAATCTACTAAACTAAATTAAATAAAATAAATAAACTAAAATAAAATAAACTAAACTAAATAAAACCTAAATTAACTAAAATAAAAAAATAAAACCTAAAAAAAATAAAATAAAAAAAAAACCTAAATAAAAAAACTATAATAAAACATAAACTGATAAAAAAAGTAAAATAAAATAAGACTAAAACCTAAACATAAACTAAAAGTAAGCTAAAATAAGCATAAACTAAAATAAAATAAACAAAATAAATATAAATTAAATAAATAAAATATAAAATAAACTAAATAAACCTAAACCTGGTTTAATTGATTTAAAAAAAAAAATACCTAAACACTAAATCTAAAAAAGAGCCCTAAACCAAAAAACTAAAAATAAAAACTAAACCCAATCTTATACTAAAACCACCCACTCTAAATTCTAAAACCTAACCACAACCCTGACACTAACCCTGCTGACACTGAGCCACAAATGAAAAACCCCAACTAACAAAACAAAGATAAACTAATAATAATATAAATATAATAAAATAAACTAAAAATTAAGATTAGTAATAAAACTAAACCTAATAAACTAAACCATAAACCTAAAAATAAATAAAATACTAAAATAATAATGATAAATATAATAATAAATAAATAAATCTAAACCTTATTAATAACCCATAATACTAGACTAAACTAATAAAAAACTAAATAAATAACTAATACTAAATGAAAAAACTTCTATGCTAAATAACTAACTAAAAATAAATAAAACTAAAATAAAATACTAAAAATAAATAAATAAAACTAAAACTAAACCACAATAAAATAAAAAATAAAATAAATAAATAAAATAAAAAAAACTAAACTAAAACTAAAAAAAAAATATAATAACTAAATAAATAATAAACCTAAAACCAAATAATAAACCTAAATAAAAATAATAAAAAATAATAATAATAATAATAAATAAATAAACATAAACCTAAATAAATAACTAATAAACATAATAACATAACTAAATAATAATATAAACTAAACTAAAATAATAAAACCCTAAATCCTTTTGGTTCAAAAAAAATCCTAAATCTAAACACTAAAACCACAAACCTAAAAACTTGTAAAAAAAACCCTAAAACCTAAAGCCTAAACCCTATAAAACTAAAACTAACTAAAAAAAAAAACTAGACTAAACTAAATTAAACTTAAATAAAATAAAATAAATAACCAAAAACTTAAAATAAAATAAAATAATAAATAAATAACCAAACAACTAAACCTAAATAATAAACCAAGATAAAATAAAACTAAACATAAAATTAAAAATAAAATAAACTAAAGAAAAACTAGATAAAACCTAAATAAAATAAACTTAAATAACTAAAATAAAAAAAACTAAAATAAAATAATAAAAATAAAAATAAAAAAATAAAATGACCTAAACAACTAATAAACTACAAAAATAAAAAAACCTAAACCTAAAATAATAAACTACTAAAACCTAATTAATATAATAAATAATAAAATAAACTAAACCTAAAATAAAACATAAAATAAACTAAAATAAAACCTAAACCACCTAAAATAAATAAACCTAATCCTGGACCTAAAATAAAACAACTAAACCTAAATAAAATAAAAATAAACTCAGTTAAAAATAAAATAAATCTGAGCTAAATGGAAAATCTTAACTAGATAAATACCTAAGATAAATAAAACTAATTAAATAAAAATAAATATCCTACTAAAATAAATAAAACTAAAATAAATAAAATAAACTAAATATCTAAATAATACTTGTTTTGCTTGGTAAAGAGCCACTAATTCTCCACTGAGCCCTGACCCTGGGCCCTAAACTCCCCAGACCCTAGGCCCTGGGCCTGCCCTGGGCCTGACCCTGGGCCACAGGCCACTGACCCTGGGCCTTAAACCTAAACTATAAAGAAATAAAACTCTTGACTTATACCCTGATGACCTAACATACCTCTTTACTGGACTGATCCTGAGCCCTGAGGCCTGGCCACAGGCCATCATCCTAGGCACTCCTACTACATAAATAAGACCTATCTGGGCAAGACCTGAGTAACTTACTGCCCTAAAGACCTAAATAAAATGCCTACCAAATAAAATAAAAAAAACTTGATAAAAAAATCCTAAACCTAAAAATGTAAACAACCCAACCAAACATAAAAAACTAATAAATGAAAACTAAAACCTAAATAAAACTTAAAAATAAAAATACTCAAAACCCAAACCCAAAATAAAATTACTAAAATAAATAAAAATTAAAATAATAAATAAATAAAACTTAAAATAAAATAAATAATAAAATAAAATACTAAAATTAAAAAACAAAACCTAAAAATAATAAAAAATAAAAAACTAAAATAAATAAATAAAACCACTAAACTAAAATAAAAATAAATAAACCTAAAATGAAAATTATTAAATAAAAATAATAAACATAAAATAATAAAACTAAATAAAATAAAACCTAAACCTAAAATAAACTAAAATAAATTTAAAATAAAACCTAAACTAAACTAAAAAAAAAACTAAAATAAAAAAATTAAAATAAACTAGAAAACAAAATAAACTAAACTAAAATAAATAAAACTCTAAACTAAAATAAACTAAACCTAAACCTTCAAAATAAAATAAAAAATAAATTAAAAGTTAACATAAACCTAAACTAAAAATAAAACTTAAAATAAACCTAAAATAAAATCTAAAATAAATAAAAAAATAAAAGAAAAACTAAGCTAGCATAAAAAATAAAAAATAAAACCTAATTAATAAAGAAGCTTTTGTTTGCTTTAAATAATCTTATTTGATTTGATTGTCCTTAAGAACTAGTTTGGTTGAATGAATCACATGTTTATATTTGATTATCCTCTTTCCAATCATGTTAAATTTGGTATGTCATTTGAATTCATGCATCTATATTTTCAAAATCAAGTAAAATAAAATAGATATTCTTTATGTAAGCTTGCATGTGTTGATTAGATTTAATATATGCGTGGCTATTATCACTATTAATTAAAAATTTATTTTATGAAAGCTTATAAATGAATAATAATATGTGTTATGATCTAATATAAATACATAAAATGCATGTGCTATAGCTTAAGTGTATAGGTTCCATTTTCTCTATTCATGTGTTGATTATATAAATTGAATGGTAGTGGGTATATAGTATGGACATCCACAGAATGAGGCTAGCTAACTAAGGAGGTCATGATTACCTCACTTCCCTCTTTAATAAGCACCCATTTGATTTCATATGTATTTCAACATTAAAGATAAAGCCTTAATTCATATATTTAAATGATTTGATCTAAAGAAATACAACCTGAATGGCTTCATTTATATACATCCATGTGGTCCAAAAAAAATGTATATAGTTTGGACATACCTGAGGCTTTAGTTATCCCAGGAGGTCATAATTACCTCCTACTGGTTTAACAACTACATAATACTTGCAATATCTATGTATATGTATATGTGATTAGTGAACTAAAATCCCATTTTACATTAAAATTATATGCATTCATAATTGACTAAGTGGTTGAATTAATTAGCCATATGATTTGAAGCTTACTTCCTATGTTCATGTATACAAATTTACATATGTTTAAATGCAAATGGGTATATAGTCTACATCCAGAATCTGACTTTAGCTAGCTAAAATTTGATTACCTCACTTCCTGGTTTAAAATGACACATGCTTATTTAAGATATGTACTGTATAAGAATTTGGATAAAGTTTTAAATTAATATATATATATATAATTCAATCAAATAAAATATAAATTCTAAACATACATACATTCATCATTTAAGCTAAATATGTTGCATTTATAGATACACTTGATTAAATCAATGCATGTTACATGTGATGGAAAGAATGATTTAATTTATGTCATGTTGTAGTAATTGAATTAAATTAATCTTAAGATGCCTTTCATTTTAAATATGATTATATAAAGTTAACCTAAAGTTAGGATTATTTTAATCATTTAATAAGCCATCACTAAAAGAGAACTAAATCAAATTAATATACTTTAAAAAGTGACTTAAGGTAGGGATGAAGAGGGCATTCATATTTTCCTCTCTTTATAACACTTCGTTGCTAAGTTTAATAAAATGAAATAAAAGAAAAAAAACAAATT
Organism: Cymbidium sinense; assembly: GCA_021442155.1. Classification (NCBI taxonomy): domain Eukaryota; kingdom Viridiplantae; phylum Streptophyta; class Magnoliopsida; order Asparagales; family Orchidaceae; genus Cymbidium; species Cymbidium sinense. The sequence continues at coordinate 111,285 of JAKCPB010001150.1, read as the reverse complement.
AAAATTAAACTACTTCAAGTGAAATCACCCTTTCATGTTAAATTGAATCCTTCTACACTCAGAAAATACAACACTAATGCCTAACAAGACTTACCACACAAGCCTTACACATTAGAATTAAGTCATCCTTCTAAAGTTAGTGTATGATGTGATGTACATTTTGTTTTATTTTGTATTATTTTAGATTGGATGTTAGGGTGCATGCTTAAATAGGATGATAGGCCAATTTTAGCATTCATGTTTTAATAGGGATTATTCTTAATCATGTTTTAGATGGATGTTGTTTAAATCCTTAAGCATAATCCAAGTTATGATAGGTGGACTTAGTTACTCATGTGTGCTAAGTCCAAATTATAAATACAACTATTTAGGATAATATGTATATTTACCTAACCTCTATTTTGCAGGTGTAGTTAGATTTACTTTTCCCACATAAATGTAATTTTTGCAATAGGAATTAGGATGGCGATTAAAGGCTTTATCTGCCTATGCCTTTGGAGCAAGCACCATCTAGTCAAAGTAGGAACCAAATCAAATGGAGATATGAAGAAAGAAGACCATCATAGCATTTTATACAATTATAATTATTCTTTCATATTCTAGGTTGTATAAGGGTAGGCTTCTACCCATCTTTTCTCTCTTTTGGGTTGTATGGCTACCAACCTATTCTTTTATGATAGTTTATATAATTTTGATGTTATGTTTACATTGTGCATTAGGATGACATGATTTTCATAGTTTCTTAAATGATTGATGCTTTAATGTGTGGCTTGGATACAATTAGGCTCTTAGGATAAAATAACTCTACCCAACTAATCACTAACTTAAAAATAACTCATAGCCTCATCATAAAACTAAGACATAAATAAGATAATTAAATGATTTAGCAACCCCTTAGCTATATGGTTGTATGTTTCATATCATGCATTCATATTCTTTCTCTGGAACATGAAGGTTCTCCATCATTGCACAATAAAGGAATGCTTGATGAGGGCATCCCCATGGTGGAGAACACCTTAACTGATTTGACCCATAACCTATTTCATCATGCATTTAGGCATAAGAAATCTTAAAGCCTCTGTCAAAATAATTTATCTAAAATGAAATAAAATTTTAAAGATTTTGCATCTATAGATTAAGTCATATGCCATGCTCTAGTCTCCTAGATTATGTTTAGGACTTTAGTGTCTTTCTAATTAAATAACTACCCTAGATATCTTACAATTCATAATACTATACTACATAGTTTTTAAATTGTAGGAGTTAGCTGGCGGCCACTCCAGGCGGTTATAAGTCAAGACGTTGGACAATTTATTCTCTCTTATGGAGGTAAACCCTTATGTCCACCTGCCACTTAGATTTAGGTCGTGCTTTAGCTTGTACTAAAGCTCCCTAGATTTAGGATCCAAGGTAGCTATTTCCTTCAGGCTACAAGCATAAATCCTCACCTCTTAGGCAGTCTCACAATCTTGTGTTGGTAGATTATAAGCCTAGTAATCTAATTAAATTTCCACTCAAACATATAAATCTCCTCAACTTCAAAATTATAAAGCCCATAAGATAGATTGTAATACTCACTTGACTTCCTAGTATCATGAGGATTTCCTACTTGTTTTCATTGATTTCAAAAATAAGTCATCTCCTTGAACTTTCCCAATTGATTTTCCAAATACAATCCATTGATAGTGTAACCTTGAAATCTTTGGAGATGATAATTACACTCTAATCAAAGAATTCTTAGGAAATTTCATTTCTGATGTATAACTATGGAATACCTCCTTAGAGAACTTAAGAACACGGTTTAATATAAACCCTACTTTATTCATCCATGTAAAGTAGGAAAAATCTATCGCATTTGAAGACCAATCATTCCTTAGAGTCCTTATTTTGATTGGTCCATTAAATATATGATGCCTCTATCTTTTGAGATAGTACATCATACCTCAATGTTGTCACCTTAAAAGTACTCTCCTACTATCTCTGGTGTCCCCACATAAAATAAACACCCCAAGACCTCTCACCTTGTTCATTGGATCCTCTAAGCATCCTGAGTTTGGGATATCAATCCTCAAATAAAGGGTTCTTAGACTCATAATGTTAATTGATACACAAAACTAGATAGCATGTATATGCCAACATTCATAGTAATGTAAAGATGGGGTTGTGCAAGTCCCAGGAGTATGTCTTCATAAATGTAACTAAATAAAATCTAACCTAACTAAAAAAACCTAAAATAAATAATAAATAAAACCTAAACCCTAAAAAAAAAAACTAAACCTAAAATAAAAATTAGATAAACCTAAACCTACACAAAAAATAAACAAAACTAAAATAAAAAAACCAAAACAAAACCAAAATAAAACGTAAACATGAACATAAATAAAATAAAATAAAATAAACTAAAATAAACCTAAACCTAAACTAAAAGTAAAACCTAAAATAGACCTAAAATAAAACCTAAACCTAAACCTAAAAATAAAATGAAACCTAAACTAAACCAAAATAAAACATAAACCTAAAAAAATAATAAAAATAAAACTAAACTAAAAATAAACCTAAACTAAACTAAAATATAAACTAAAATAAAAACCTAAACTAAAATATTAAATAAAATAAATAAAATAAAAATAAATAAAAAATAAACCAAAATAAAAAAATAAAACTAAAATAATTAAAATATAAATAAACTAATAAATATTCTTATTTAAAAATTAAAAAATAAATAAAGATAAAACCAGAAAAAAACTCTAAACCCTAAACTAACCATAGGCCACACTCACAAACTAACCCTACCAAGAAAACCTGAACCCTAAACTAAACTGAGGCTAAATAGGCCCTGGGCCACTAAACTGAGCCTAAAACTCTAGGCCCAAACTGACCCTGACCTGACCACTGACCTAAAACACCACCAAACTAAATCCTCTAAACCACAACCACTCTAAATGGGCTGGGGCTTACCCTGACTGATCTTAATGACCACTGGGCCAGGCCACAAAATCTGAGCACAAGCTCCCTTAAACCCTGGGCTCAGGCCCTACCTACCCTAAAACCCTGAGCCAAAAGGACCACAAAACAAAAACCCTGAGTTACTAAATAAACCTAAAAGATAAAATAAAACTTAAACCAAATAAATAAAAATAAAATAAAACTAAACTAAAAATAAACCTAAAATATTAAAACAACTAATAAAATAAAATAAAATAAATAAACTAAACTAAGCTAAAATAAAATAAAAGAATAAAACCTAAAATATAATAAAACTAAACTTAAATAAAATAAAATAAACCTATAAAATAAAATAAAACTACAAAAAATAAATAAACCTTAAAATACACTTAAAATAAAACATATAAATAAATAAAAAAAATAAAACCTAAATATCTAAAGAAACCTAAAATAAAAATAAACATAATTAAATAAACCTAAACCTAAACTAAAATAAACTAAACTAAAATAAATAAAACCAAAACCTAAACCTAAAATAAACTAAACTTAAACCCTAATCTAAATAAAAATAAAATAAACTAAAAATAAGCCTAAACATAAACTAAAAAATAATACCTAAAAATAAACCTAAAATGAAAACCTAAAACCTAAACCTAAAAAAATAAAATAAAAAACTAAACCTAAACCTAAAAAATAAAATAAAAATGAATCTCAATTAAAAAATAAACCTAGACCAAAAAAATAAACTCTACACCTTAATCCCTAAACCCCAAACTCTAAACTCTAAACCTTAAACCCTAACCATAAACCTAAACCTAAAGTAAATAAATAAATTAAAAAATAAACCTAAACCCTAAAACCTTAAACCTAAACCCAGAATGGAAACCTTGATGGTAGGAACATCGTCAACCAAGGTCCTAACTGGAGGTGAAGGCGGAGGAGGCGATTATCACTGTGGTGGTGGGGGATCTGGAGGTGCTGGTGGATATGGAGGTGGTGGTCAGAGCAGTGGTGGTAATGGAGGCAGGAGGAGCGATGGAGGTTATAGCCATGGTAGTGGCAGAGGGAGAAATCAGGGATATGATGGTGGATCCTGCCACTCGAGAGGATGGGGTGGTTCTGATGGGAACTGGAGAATTGAACAATGGCCGATCCAATCTGGTGCTTAGGGAACTTTATCTTTCCAATAGAGATGGTTTTAGTTATCTAGGGTTTTTGATTTGCTCTATGCATCCTCATTGTTTATCTATGTAGTCGCTTATGTCTTAGAAACTTGGTGTGTTACTTGGTTGATGAAATCAAAAAGAAGAAATGTTGAATCTAAACTTGTTCTCTATTAAAAATAACTAAAAACCCTAAAGTCTAAACTAAAACTGGAACCCTAGACCTAAAACCTAAATCCTAAACCCTAAACCATAAACCCTAAAAATACTAAACCCTAAACCCTAAATAAACCCTAAACCTAAACCTAAAAAAAACCCTTAACTAATGCTACCATAAACCCTAAACCCTAAACCCCAAACCCTAAACCCTCAACTAACCTTAAACCCTAAACCCTAAATCATAAAAAGCTAAAATCCTAAACCTAAACTAAATAATACATAAAATAAAATAAATAAAACTTAAAATAAAATAATTAAAATAATAAAATAAAATAAAACCTAAAATAAAGCTAAAGCTAAACCTAAACCTAAAAAAAAAATAAAATAAAAATAAAAAACTAAAAATAATAAATAAATAAACCTAAACTAAACTAACAAAAAACATAAACAACAACAATAAGAAGCTTTTATCCTGTCGTGATTAGGCATGAATCCTTAGTCTCCATTGTTACTGTATGTGTCAAATTCTCATTTAATTCAAGTATACTAATGTCATTTTTTATACATATTAACAATGTCTTTTAGGTCTACCTCTACCTTTCTTAACATAAGAAAAATCAAATGCATCTACTCTCTAGCAGGGTCATTGGATGGCTTTGTAGCATGTGGCTAAAGCGACTCTCTAATCTTATCTGCTAGTGGAACTACTCCAACTTTTTCTCGAACATACTCATTTAACATTTTACCTCTAAGAGTAAAGCCGCTCATCCACCTGAGCATCTCTGCAACACTTAACTTAGTCTCTTGCTTCTCTTTTATTGGACAACATTCTGCACCATAAATCATTATAGGTCTTACCACCATCTTATAAAATTTTTCTTAAGTTTAAGTGGTACTTTTTCACAATAATAGATGCATTCCTCCACTTTAACCATCCAACTTGAATTCTACTAATAACATCGCCATCTATTTCACCATTATTGTGAACAATAGAGCCTAAATATCTGAATCACTCACTCTTTTTAATGACTTGTTAACCTATTGTCATAACACTATCAATATAACTTCTACAACTAAAATTACACTCCATATATTCAATTTTAGATTTACTTAAACAAAAACCTTTAGACTCTAAGGTTGACCTCCATAATTCATGTTTTTCTTGGACTCCCTCTCTAGTCTTATCAAAATAAGAATGTCATCGACAAAAGCATACACCAAGGTACATCTTCTTGCAAATGCTTAGTAAGAACATCCATAACTAAAGCAAAAGATAAGGGCTTAAAGGCGATCCTTGATGTAATCTAGCGAAATAGGAAAATATTTTATCAATCCTCCTTATGCTTGGACACAATGTACTCTAGTATACATATCCATAATGACTTGAATATAACCAATATTAACTCATTTATTTTCTAGAACTCTCAAAGAACATCTCTTGAAACTTTATCATAAGCTTTCTCTAAATCAATAAATATCATATATAGATCCTCCTTGCTTTTTCTATACTTCTCCATCAAACCTCTTAACAAATGTATAACATCAATAGAAGATCTACCGGGCATGAAACCAAACTAATTGTGAGAAACTTTGGTATCACATCATAACCTATTCTCAATTACTCTCTCCCATAATTTTAATGTGTGACACAGTAATTTAATTCTTCTATAATTTGCACACTCTTGTGCATCACCTTTATTCTTAAATATAAAAATCAACAAATTCTTTCTCCACTCATCTGATATCTTTTTAGTCTTTAAAATGACATTAAAAATTTTTTAAGCTAAGAAATTCCTTGATCTCCTAAACATTTCCAAAATTCTATTGGAATATCATCAGGTCCTACTATTTTTCCACATTTCATTTTCTTTAAAGCTTCTCTAACTGTTACTAATCTGACGATAAAAAAATTCTCTTTTTTGTTTAAGGTATTAAGGTTGCCAATATCAATCATATTTTAGATCGTTCATTGAAAAGTTTATCAAAATACCTCATCCACCTATTCATTATCCTTTCATAAGAAAAGCACTATGATTTTCATCTTTAATACACCTGTTGAGGTAGATCTTTACTTATCTCTTTGGTTAGCTAACTTATATATACATCTTTCACTTTCTTTGGTATATAATCTATTACATAAATCACTAAAAGATAATTTTTTTTGCATAATATATTGCTTTCTTAGAATCTCTACATGTCACTTTATATCTTTCCCAATTCTCTGAGTTTTTACATCTAAACCAACTTTTATAACAACATACTTCTTATTTTTATCTTTTTCTTTAACTCCACCACCAACTATTTTATTAAAAGAATCTTTTCCTTTTGATTCTCCAAGCACATTTTGAGCAACTTGCTTAATTTATTCGCTTTTCCCACATAACATTAGCTTATGAACAACCCAAATTCTAAGCTCTTAAAAATATTTTTATTAGTGTTCTTTAAGTGCATGTAATCCTAGGAATAATTTGATTTATTTCTCATCTTCCAATCTTTCATCTTAAAATCTAAGACTAATAATCGATGTTGGGTATTTAAACTTTCACTTGGAATGACCACAATCTTTCAATCTAAGCGATATATTTTTCTTATCGAAAATAATCAATCTATGTTTTACTAGATCCATTTTGTAAGTAATAATATAAATCTCTTTTCTTAAATAATGTATTAGCAACTACAAAATAATAGACTAAAGAAAAATCTAATATAGTCCTACCTTCATCATTAGGAACTCAAATCTATAACCACCATGACTACTTTTAAAATCTTACCACTCTAAACATGTTCATTTAAATCTCCTCCAATAAATACTTTTTTTCAAGATGTATCTTTTGTATTAATCCTCTAATTCATTCCAAAATTTCTTTTCATACATCTAAACCTGAGGAGCATAAACACTTATAACATTGATAATCTTAGTATCAATAATAATGTTTAAAGCTATAATTCTATCTCATAATATTTACAACATTATCCTTCAAACTATCTATAATCACCTACACCATTTCTAATTTTACTTCTACCTAAATACCAATGTTTAAAACCTAAACTATTAATCTTCTTGACTTTCTCCCCAACCCATTTAGTTTCTTGAACAAATAAAATATTTATCTTCCTATGAACCATAATATCTATTAATTCCATTAGTTTACCTATAAGTGTTCCAATATACCAAGTTCTAACCTAATTCATCATGGACTAACTGCATCCATCCATAATGTGGGAACCCTTGCTTATTTAACCTAATAATGTAGCTAAAACCTAAAATAAATAAAAAATAAAACTAAACCTAAAACTAAAATAAACAAAATAAAATAAACCTAAACCTAAACTAAAATAAATAAAACCTTAAATTAAAACTAAAATAAACTAAACCTAAACCCTAAAATAAATAAAATAAAATAAACTAAAATAATGTTAAACCTAAACAAAAAAATAAAATCTAAAATAAAAACTTAAAACCTAAACCTAAATAAAAACAAACCTAAAACATAAAAATATAAAATAAACTAAAAAAAACTAAAAATAAAAATAAAAACAAAACTAAAATAAGCATAAACATAAACCTAAACCTAAATAATTTAAAAACAAAACTGGACTAAAATAAATAAACCTAAATAAATTAATAAACTAAATAAAAAATAAACATAAAATAAATAAAATTTGACTAAAATATATAAAAATAAACTAAATAAATAAAATCATTTGCTTATTTAAAAAAACCTGACTAATCATAAACCTAATACTCTAAACCCTAACCACTGAGCCTATAACCATAAAACCATAAATAAATAAAACTAAACTGAGCCCTAGGCCAACTGGGCTCTGGCCCTGATACCCTGAACCTAAAGGCCACTGGACCCTAACCAAACTGACTACAGAGCCTTAAACCTAAACCACAACTGGGCCCTGAGCTAAACCCCAATCTGAACCCTGAGCCAACTAAACCCTGGGCCACTAAACCTCCACTAAACCCTAAACCCTAAAACCATACCACACTTAACCCAAACCCTGAGCTAAATCTAGCTAAACCTAAATTAAAACTATAATAAGATAAAAAAACCTAAATCAAAATAAAAATAAAATAAAATAAAATAAATAAAGACCTAGTAAAATCCTAAACCAAATCCAAAAAAAAATAAAATAAAATAAAAAATAAAAATAATCTAAAATAAAATAAATAAAAACTTAAACTAAACTAAAAAAAATAAAATACACCTAAGAATAAATACCTAAATAAAATAAGAATTAAACGTAAAATAAAATAAAATAAACCAAAAAAAATAAAATAAAAACTAAATAAAAACCTAAACCTAAAAAATAAACTTAAAAATATATAAAAAATAAAACCTAATCCCTAAACTAAAAAAAACCTAAACTTAAAATAAAAATAAAAAAACAAAATAAAATTAACCAAACTAAAGTAAAATAAACTAAACTAAAATAAATTAAAACTTAAACTGAACCTAAATAAACTAAACTAAACCAAAACTAAACTAAAAATGGGACCCAAAATAAACTAAAATAAAACCTAAAACCTAAATCTAAAAATAAAATAAAACCTAAACCTAAACAAAAAAAAAAATAAACCTAAAATAAAATACAATTTAAAATTAAAATTAAAAACTAAGCATAAACCTAAAACCTAAAAAAATAAATTAAAATAAAAACCTAAACTAAAATAAATAAACCTAAATAAATAAAATAAATAAATATAAATTCTTAAAATAAATAATATTAAATAAAATATTAATAAATAAACCTAAACTTGTCTTTGCTTTTTTTTTAAAAAAACTTTAAAATACATACCTACCACTGACCACAAGTCCTACCCACCTGACCCACCATAAACAACCCTAAACCTAACTCTATGCTAAACCCTAAACCTTCCATAAACCCTAACTACCTGACCTTATGTTACCCCAACTGTGACACTTACCCTCCTAAAACCCAAGCCCTAAACTCCACAACCTGAACCCAGGCCACTCCTCCATACTGAATCCACACTACACCAAACCCACATACTAAACTAAACTACCATACTTAATGAGCCAAATCTTCCCTAAACTGACCAACCCCACCTACTACAAAGTGATGTTAAACCCTAAAACCTTACACTACCCTAAACCCCAACCACTAAATCACAACAAACTAAACAAAGTAAATAAATAAATTAAAAACTTAAACAAACCATAAACCTAAACCTTAAGAATAGAATTGAAGGAGAACATCACCATCAGCTCGGTCAAGATCTAGGGGTGGAGGCTGGCGAGGCGGCCGGTTATCACCGTGGTGATGGGGATCTAGAGTCTGGTGGATATGGAGGTGGTGGTGAACATTGGTGGTTATGGGTGAGGAGGGCGAGAGGTCCTGTCGTGGTGGTGGCGAGAGATCGGGGATATGATGGTGGATCCTACTCAGAGGGGGTGATTGATGAGCTCAAGAACTGATTCGATCACTATTTATGGAGCTATGTCTTTATAATAAAGATAATTCTAGTTCTAGGGTTTTTTATATGCTCTTTTTTTTTAATCGTTTGTGTCTTAGAGAACTTGTTTACTTGGTTGATGAAATAGAAATGTTGAATATGAATTTGCTCTCTAAACAAAAATCAAAAACTCTAAACACTAAACTAAACCCTATAAAACTAAAACCACCAAACCCAAAACCTAACCACAAAACTAAATCCTAAAACAAATAACTTAAAACCCCAAACCCTAAAACCTAAAACATAAACCTAAACTAAAATTAAACATAAAATATAATTAATAGAAACCTAAACTAAAATAAATAAAATAAAATAAAAAACCTAAACTAAAAAAAAATAAAATAAAAAAAATAAAACTAAATAAAATAAATAAATAACATAAACTAAACTAAAATATAAAAACTAAATAAAATAAAACTAAACCTAAATAAATAAAATAAACCTAAAATAAAATGGATAAAAAAATAAAACACAAAAAAATAAATAAAATGTAAAATAAACTAAAATAAAATCTAAACCTAAAATAAATAAAACCTACTTATGCTAAAATAAAAAAAAAAACTAAAATAAGCAAACCTAAACCTAACCTAATAAACTAAACCAAAACCTAAAAATAAAATAAAATTAAAATAAACCTAAAACTTTAAAAAAAACCTAAAATAAAAACATAAAATAAACCTAAAATAAAATAAAATAAAACCTAAATAAAATGTAAAAAAAAAAACTTATACCTAAAAAATAAATAAAATAAAACTAACTAAAATAGAACAAAACCTAAAAAAATAAAATAAATAAACTAAACTAAATTAAAATAAAAGAAGCTAAATAAAATAAAAAAATAAAATAAACTAAATATGTAAACCTAAACTAAGTGTACTAATTTAAAAAAAATTAAAAAATAAAGAACCCTAACCTAAACTAACCCTAAATAACAGGACAAAACTAAACCCTACCAAACCAAACCCAAATTAAACCTAAATCTAAAACCTAAAACCTGACTATAAATAAAACCTAAATAAAATAAATAAAAAAACTAAACCTAAATAAAATAAAAAAATAAAATAACATAAAAATAAAATTCTAAAATAAACTTAAACCTAAACCTAAACTGACTAAATGTAAAAAAAAATAAAAAAATAAACCTAAAAACTAAATAAAATAAAAAATAAAAATAAAATAAAGTAAACTACATAAATAAAAACTAAATAAACCTAAATAAACAAACCTAAAACTAAACCTAAATCAAAAATAAACCCCAACCTACCAACCCCAAACCCTGCCTTAAAACCCAAATCTAAAACCCTAAACCATAAACCCACAAAACCAGCTAAATCCAAAATTTTAAAGCAAACAAACCTAAAACCCTAAACCATAAACCTTAAACTAAAACCTAAAAATAAACTTAAACTAAATAAACCTAAAATAAAATAAATAAATAAAACTTTAGTAAAATAAAAAAATAAAATAAAATAAAAACCTAAACTAAAACATAATCCTAAACCTAAATCTAAACGTAAAAATAAAATAAATAAAATAAAAAAATTAAACTAAAATAAAATAAATAAAAACCTAAACTAAAATTAAAATTAAATAAACCTAAAAATAAAACCTAAATAAAATAAACCCAAAATAAATAAAAAATAAAATCTAAACCCTAAAATGAAAATAAACTAACCTAAAAAAAACAATATAAAATAAACTACTAAACTAAAATAAATAAAATAAACCCTAAACTAAATAAGATAAAAATAAAAACAAACCTAAACTAAACTATAAAATAAAACCAAAAGTAAACATAAAATAAAACCTAAAACTAAACCTAAAAAAAAACCTAAACCTAAATAATAAAATAAAAATAAAACTAAACTAAAAAATAAGCATAAACCTAGACATATAACTAAAAATAACTAAAATAAAAAATCCAAGACTAAAATAAATAAACTTAAGATAAATAAACAAAACTAAATAAAAAAAATTAACTTACATAAAATTAAAAATAAAATCAATGAAAATGAATAAAACAAAATAAACTAAATTAAGCTAAACCTACTAGTTTTCTTAATTTTTTTTTAAAAAAAACACCTAAACCCTAAACCCTAAAATCCTAAACCCTAAGTTACCTATATATTTTAGATATGATTTTGCTTAGGTTTGCAAGTAATAAAGCTTACAAGAATATCAACAACTGAGTGCTACCATCTCAGGTTTGTTGGTATGATGGTGTGATGATCTCACTCCACATTGGTTGTGGTAGCTGTGATGCCCTTCTCAAGTTTGGATGCTTATACTTGCACGCAAGATGTGATTGAGCTGAGCCTTCTCTATCACAATTCCTTACTAACATACTCATATTATGTTATTTTCCTCTAACTTTTGTCAGATACCTTAAAGTTCTAATCTCCCTCTTATTATAACTGCTGTGATTCTCTCTCCTTCTTTGCGGTGCTCCAGTTATCATGCATTCCCACATCCTCCGAGCATTGGCTTTAATCTTACTTTAGCTTATTATGTTAATCATCTTGTATCTTTTGATTGTATGCTTTCTTTTACTCTTGGATGTACCAGATACTTTAGGCTAAAGCTCTTTGAAGATGGTTCAGTTTACCCTTTTAAGGATCTTGTAATCCTCTGTGGCAATAAAATACCCCTACATGGGGCTTACCTAAAAAAAACCCTAAACCATAAACTCTAAACCCTAAAATAACCACAAACTGACCTAAACCCTGACCCATAACCCAACTATATATCCCAAAAAAAAAAACCCTAAAAACCTAAACCCTAAACTAACCTAAACCCTAAACCTAAAAAAAAACTAAACCCTAAACTGCTCCAAAATTAAACTAAATACTAATAAACCCTAACTAAACTAAATCCTACCATACCCAAATGACCTAAACCCTAAACCCTAAACCTGATCTAACTTACCCTACCCTAAAACCTAACTCCACTATAACCAACTTAAACCCTAAACTGACTAACTTTAAACACCACAACCCTAAACTGAGCCTACTCTAAATCCCTAATAACCCAACTCTATACCCATAAACTAGCCAAATCTAAACTCCTAAACCTCCACACCTGAACCCACCCTACCAAACCAAACATAAACCCACCCTAAATAATAACTATCAAAATCAAACCTAAACTAAATTGTATAAAATAAAACTTACCTAAAATAAATAAAAAATAATAAATCCTAAACTAAACTACTAAACCTAAAATAAAATAAAATAAAATAAAAAATAAACTAAACTACAATAAAATAAAATAAAAAAAAATAAAATAAAATAATAAACATAAAATAAAATAAAATAAACCTCAAATAAAATAAAATAAAAAATAAATGAAAACCTATAAAAATAAACCTAAAATAAAACCTAAAAATATAAATAAAACCTAAACCCTAAACTAGAAGAAAAACCTTTGTTTAAAATAAAAATAAAATAAACTAAACTAAAATAAATAAAACCTAAAACTAAACTTAAAATAAACTAAACCTAAACCTAAACCTAAACCTAAACCTAAACTAAATAAAATAAAATAAACTAAAAGTAAATCTAAACCTAAACTAAAAAATAAAACCTAAAAATAAACTTAAAATATAAACCTAAAACCTAAACCTAAAAAAATAAAATTAAAACCTAAACCTAAACCTTAAAAATAAAATAAAATAAAACTCAACTAAAAAATAAACCTAAACCTCAAATAAATAAAGTAAACAAAGTAAAATTAAAAAATAAACTTAAATAAAAATAAAAATTTAAATTAACTAAAATAAATAAAAAATAAACTAAATAAACCTAATCCTACCAGTTTACTTAAGTTTTTAAAAAAAAATGCTAAACCCTAAATCCTAAACCATTAACATTGAAACCTAAAACTAACCCTAAACCCTAAACTCTAAACCTACAATCCTAAACCTATAACCTTAAACCCAATCCCAAACCTATAAACTAAACTAAACCCACAAACCTAAAAATCCCAAACCTTAAACCCTAAAACCTAAACCTAAACCCTAAACCCCAAACCTAAAACCCCAACCACAAACTAAAACTGACCTAAACCTTAAACCCCAAACCATAAACCTTAAACCATAAACCCTAAACTAATCCTAAACCCTAAACCCTAAACTAACCCTAACCCTTAAACCCTAAACTAACCCTAAACCCTAAGAATGGGTAGAACCTTGATGGTAGGAACATCACCATCAACTAGGCTCCGTCTAGATCTGGCGGTGGAGTCGATGGCGAAGGGGGTGGTTATCGTAGTGGTGGTGGGGGATCTGGTGGTACTAGTAGATATAGAGGTGGTGGTTGGAATAGTTATGGTTATGGAGGTGGGAGGAGCGACAGAGGTTACAACCATGGTGGTGGCGGAGGGCGAGATTGTGGATATGATGGCGGATCCCGCTACTTGAGAGGCGGGGGTGGTTCTAATGGGAACTGGAGAAATAGAAGAATAATCGATCCATCTGCCTATGTCTTTCTGATAGGGATGGTTCAACTTATTTAGGGTTTTTAATTTACTCTATGGGTGCTCATTTTTTACCAATGTCTTGTGTCTTAGAAAACTTGGCGTGCTACGTGGTTGATGAAATCGAAAAGAAAAAATATTGAATATGAATTTGTTCTCTATTAAAAAAAAACCTTAAACCCTAAGCCCTAAACCTTAAACCCTAAACTCTGAAAAGCTAAAAACCTAAATCTAATGTAAATAAAACTTAAAAATAAAATAAATAAACAAACCTAAACCAAAATAAAAAAAAACTAAAATAAAAACATAAACTAAAATCTAAACCTAAACCTAGAAAGAAAATAAAATAAAAAATAAAAACTAAACTAAAATAAAATATATAAAAACTTAAACTAAATTAAAAATTGAAAACCTAAATAACATAAACAATAAAATAAAAATAAAAATTAAAATAAAATAATCTTAAAATAAAATTAAAACCTAAAACTAAACTTAAAAAATTTTTAATCAAAACCTAAACCTAAACCTAAAAAAAAAACCTAAACCAAAAAATAAAATAAAAATAAAACTAAAAAAAATAAAAAAAAATAAACTAACTAAAAACAAAAATAAAAACCTAAACTAAAATAAATAAGCCTAAAACAAATAAACTAAACTAAATAAAAAAAATAAACCTAAATAAATTAAATAATAAACCTAAATAAAATAAAAAATAAACTTGAATAAACATAAAAAGTAAAATGAACTCAAACAAATAAAAACAAACTAAATAAACTAAATAAATCAAAAACCTATCGATTTACTTAATTTTTTAAAAAATAAACCCTAAACTCTAAATCCTAAACCCTAAACCCTAAAACTATCCCTAAACCTTAAACCCTAAACCTATAACCCTAAACCAACAACCCTAAACCCTTAAACCATAAACCCTAAACCCTAAACCCTAAACCTAAACCTAAAGCCTAAATAAAATAAAATAAACTAAAAATAAACCTTAACCAAAACTTAAAAATAAAACCTAAAAAATAAACCTAAAATAAAAACATAAAAGCTAAACCTAAATAAAATAAAATAAAACCTAAACCTAAATCTAAAAAACCTACTCCTAAAAACAAAAATAAAAATTAAACTGAACAAAAAAAATAAACCTAAACCAAAACCTAAAAAGATAAAATAAAGAAACTAAAGTAAATAAAAATAAAAATAAGCCTAAATAAAAATAAAAAATAAAATAAACTATAATAAATAAAAAATAAAATAAATAAACTAAGTAAACCTAAACCTTTAAGTTTAGTTAATTTAAAAAAAAATTAAAAATAAACCCTAACCCTAAACCTTAAACCCTAAAACTAACCCTAAACCCTAAACCCTAAACCCTAAACACTAAACCTACAACCCTAAACCTTAAACCCTAAACCTCAAACCCTAAATCCTAAACCCTAAACCCCAAACCCTAAACCCAAAACCCTAAATCCTAAAAACCTAAAACCTAAGCCTAAACTAAATAAAACCTAAAAATAAAATAAATAAAAAAACTTAAACCTAAATAAAATATAAAGTAAAAATAAACCCTAAAACCAACAACCATAAAACCTAAATTCTAAATCCTAAACCCTAAACACTAAACCCTAAACCATAAACCTTAAACCCTAAAACCTAAAATCTAAACATAAACTAAATAAAACCTAAAAATAAAATAAATAAATAAACCTAAATGTAAATAAAATAAAAAATAAAATAAAATAAAACCTAAACTAAATAATCCTAAACCTAAATCTAAAAAATAAAATAAAGTAAAAAATAAAAACTAGACTAAAATAAAATAAATAAAAACCTAAACTAAAATAAAAAATTAAATAAACCTAAAAATTAAAAAACCTAAATAAAATAAAAATAAAATAAACCCAAAAATAAATAAAAAGAAAAATCTAAACCCTAATAAAAAAAAACTAAACCTAAAAAAACAAAATAAAATAAGCTTAAACCTAAACTAAAATAAATAAAACATAAACCCTAAACTAAATAGGATAAAATAAAATAAAAACAAAACTAAACCTAAACTAAAATAATAAAACCTAAAAGTAATCATAAAATAAAAACCTAAAACCTAAACCTAAAACAATAAACTTAAACCTAAATAATAAAATAAAATAAAAATCAACCTAAACTAAAAAATAAGCATAAACCCAGACCTATAACTAAAAAATAACTAAAATAAAAATCTTAGACTAAAATAAATAAACTTAAAATAAATAAACTAAACTAAATAAAAATAAAAAATAACTTACATAAAATATAAAATAAAATCAACGAAAATGAATAAAAATAAACTAAATTAACCTAAACATACCAGTTTTCTTAATTTTTTTTTAAAAAAACACCTAAACCCTAAACAAACCACAAATCCTGCACAAACCCTAAACCAAACCTAGAGCTAAACATACCAAACCAAGACCAAACATATCCCAGAACAAAAGCTCTAAAACTAACTAAACCTAAACCCACTGCCTGCTAAAAAATCCACAAACCCTAAAACTAAACAGCCCTAAATCTGGACAAACCCTAAACTCTAAATCCTCAAAACCCTAAACTAAGCCTACAAATCCTGAAAACCATAAACTAATCTAAACCTTACCACAACCACAACCTGGGACCACAAACCCCTAACCTAAACCCTACCTAATCTAAGCAATAAACCCTAAAACTTGAAACCTAAACCTAAACTAAATAAAAATAATAATAAATAAAATAAAATGCTAAACCTAACTAAAATTAAAAATAAAATAAAATAAAATAAAACCTAAACAAAAATAAAATAAAAATAAAAATAAACTAAAATAGATAAAATAAAGCTAAAATAAACTAAAAATAAAATAAACCCTAGAATAAAACCTAAATAAACTAAAACTAAACCTAAACAAAAAAACAAAAATAAAAAATAAAACTTAATCATAAAAAATAAATAAAATAAAATAAAGTAAAATAAGCATAAACCAAAACTAAACCTAAAAGAACTAAAATAAAACCTAAACTAAAAAATAAACCTAAAATAAATAAACTAAACTAAATAAAAATAAAAATAAATAAATGGAATAAAAAAAATAAACTAAATAAACAAACATGTCGGGTTTGCTTTTTTTGGAAAAATCTTAAACCCTAAACCCTAAACCCTAAATCATAAACCCTACAAAACCCTAAAAACACTAAAATTAAACTTAAACTAACCTAAAAGGCCTTAAATCATAAACACCCTGGCTAAACTGGCCTGACAAACCCTAGGCAAACCTGGGCACTGAGCCATGACCCAAGGCCTTATTAATTAAAGGCCCTAAACCACAAGGCTTGATTGCTGATCCTGCCCTGATTCTAACCATGCCTGCACTGTACCAGGCACTACCTAAACTATAAACCCTTTGAGACCACTGAAACAAGTCTACCAGGCCACAGGCCCTAAACAAACCCTGAGCCCCTAACCCTAACCTCAGCTAGGCCTAGGCCTAAGATCCTTAAAACTGAGCTAAAGATAAAACTGATATAAATAAATAAAACCACCTATAAATAAATAAAGATAAAATAAAATCTTAAACTAAAATCTAAACCTAAACCTAAAACTAAAAGATAAAAATAAAAAAACATAAACTAAACTACAAAATATAATAAACTTAAAAAAATAAAGACCAAAATAAAATAAAACTAAAGATAAAATAAAATAAAAAAATAAAATAAAATAAAATAAAACTAAATGATATGCTTAAAATAAACTTGAAAATAAAACCTACAAAATAAATAATAAAACCCAAAACCAAGAAGAAAAACCTATGCTTAAAATAAATATAAAATAAAATAAATAAAATAAACTAAACTAAAAAAATAAAACCTAAAACTAAACGTAAAATAAACTAAACCTAAACCTAAACCTAAACTAACTAAAATAAAATAAACTAAAAGTAAACATAAACCTAAACTAAAAAATAAAACCTAAAAATAAACCTAAAATATAAACCAAAAGCCTAAACCTAAAAAAAATAAAATTAAAACCTAAACCTAAACCTTAAAAATAAAATAAAATAAATCTCGTAAACATAAACCTAAACCTAAAATAAAATAAAATAAATAAAAATAAATTAAATTAAAACAAACTTAAATAAAATAAAATTTAAATAAACTAAAATAAATAAAAATAAACTAAATAAACCTAATCCTATTTTGCTTGTTTTTTTAAAAAACTAAACCCTAAATCCTAAACCAAATCTTTGAGCAAAACTAACCAAACCTAAACCTATAAACCATAAACTTAAACTAAACCACAAACCACAAAACCCTAACATTAAACCTAAACCCTAAATCC
Organism: Cymbidium sinense; assembly: GCA_021442155.1. Taxonomy (NCBI): domain Eukaryota; kingdom Viridiplantae; phylum Streptophyta; class Magnoliopsida; order Asparagales; family Orchidaceae; genus Cymbidium; species Cymbidium sinense. Next base: position 92,708 of record JAKCPB010001150.1, on the reverse strand, counting down.
TAAACCTGTCATTAAACCAAAACCTTAAACCCAAACCACAAACCTCAACCCTAAATCACAAACCATAAAACCTACAATCTCCACAACCTAAACTAAACTAAAACCTAAACCCTAAACCCAATCCAAAACTAAACAAACTAACCCTAAACCTTAACACAAACCCAGAATGGGTAAAACCTTGATGGTAGGAACATCAGAAGCTAGATCAGATGCGTTGGAGGTGATGGCAAAGGTGGTGGTTATTGTAGTGGTGGTGGGGGATCTGGATGTGCTGGTGGATATAGAGGTGGTGGTTAGAATAGTGGCGGTTATGGAGGCGGGAGGAGCGATGGAGGTTACAGCCATGGTGGTGGCGGAGGGTGAGATTGGGGATATGATGGCGGATCCCGCTACTTGAGAGGCAGGGGTGGTTCTAATGGGAACTAGAGAAATAGAAGAACAGTCAATCCGATCTACTTCTTATGGAACTATGTCTTTATTGTAGGGATGGTTCAATTTATTTAGGGTTTTTGATTTACTCTATGGGTGCTCATTGTTTACCAATATCATCGCTTGTGTCTTAGAAAACTTGGGGTGCTACGTGGTTGATGAAATCGAAAAGAAGAAATATTGAATCAATTTGTTCTTTATTAAAAAAAACCTTAAACCCTAAACTCTAAACCTTAAAACCAAACTAAAATAAACCTAAAACCTAAAAACCAAAAGCTAAAAAACCTATAAAGTAAATAAAACTTAAAAATAAAATAAATAAACAAACCTAAAACAAAATAAAATAAAATAAAAACTAAATTAAACATATAAACTAAAACCTAAACCTAAACCTAAACTTAGAAAAAAAAAATAAAAATAAAAACTAAACTAAAATAAAATATATAAAAACCTAAACTAAATTTAAAAATTAAAAACCTAAATAACATAAACACTAAAACAAAAATAAAATAAAATAATCTTAAAATAAAATTAAAACCTAAAACAAAACCTAAAAAAAGTTAAATCAAAACCTAAACCTAAACTTAAAAAAAAAGCTAAACCTAAAAAATAAAATAAAAATAGAACTCAACTAAAAATAAAGCTAAACTTAAAAAATAAACTAAAATAAAAAACCTAAACTAAAATAAATAAACCTAAAATAAATAAACTAAACTAAATAAAAATAAAAAATAAACCTAATTAAAATAAAAAAATAAAACCTAAATAAAAAAAATAAACTTGAATAAATATAAAAAATAAAATGAACTCAAAGAAATAAAAAATAAACTAAATAAAATGAAAACCTATCGATTTACTTAATTTTTAAAATAATAAATCCTAAACTTTAAACCCTAAACCCTAAACCCTAAACCCTTAAACCCTAAATCTTAAACCCTAAAACAAACCCCCAAACCCAAAACCTAAAAACTACAAAACAAACACTAAACCCACAAACCCAAAACCATAAACCTAAATCTAAACCCTTAACCCTAAACTAATCCTAAACCCTAAGAATGGGTAAAATGTTGATGGCAAGAACATCACCATCAACTAGGCTGAGTCTAGATCTCGCAGAGGAGGTGAAGGTGAAGGTGGAGGTGGTGGTTATCGTAGTGGTGGTGGGGGATCTAGAGGTGTGGGTGGATATAGAGGTGGTGGTTATGGAGGCGGGAGGATCGATGGAGGTTATAGCCGTGGTGGTGGTGGAGGGAGAGATTGGGGATATGATGGCGGATACTACTACTCGAGAGGTGGGGTTGGTTCTGATGAGAATTGGAGAAATTGAAGAATGATCGATCTGATCTGCTCCTTATGAAATTATGTCTTTACAGTAGAGATGGTTCTACTTATCTTGGGTATTTGATTTGCTCTATGGTGGTCATTTTCATCATGCCATATTATGTCTTAGAAAACTTGGGGCTACTTGGTTGATGAAATCAAAAGAAAAATGTTGAATCAATTTGTTCTCTTACAAAAAACTTAAACTCTAAACCCTAAATCTAAAAATTAAAACCCTAAACCTAAAGCATACCTAAATTCTAAACCTTAAACCTAAACCCTAAAACCCTAAAACCTAAACCCTAAACAAAACTAAGCCCTTAAACTAAACCCTAAACTTACAAATCCACAAACCCACAAACCCACAAAACCATAAACCCCATACCACAAAACAAACCCCAAACTCCAAATCATAAACCTAAACCCCAAAACCTCTAAAATCAAACATAAACCTAAACCCCAAACCCTAAACCCAACCCTAAACCTAAATAACCTAAACCCTAACCCCAAACCCCAAACCTTGAATAAGGATGTCATTAGAGTAGATCTAAAGAATGATATAATCTAACATAATTATGGTAGCTAAAGAAAATGTCTTCAAAAAACTTTCCCTTGACTATTAGAGATTTGAATACCCTAAACCCTAACCCTAAATCATATTATATTACCATATTTTGGTGTTTATTTTTAGTTCATGTGTTTGTGTGTGTGTATAGGGGGGACACCACGTAGATCTAAGGATGTACTTATTGAGGTGATCAGGTATGACATCAAGGAATAGTGTACTATCTCGAAAGATAGAAATCACTACCCTACGATGGACCAAACCACCTAATAAGGACTCCTAAGGCATAATGGTCTTTGAATGTACTATAGATTTTCCCCTACTTTACATGGATGAATAAAGTAGGGTTTATTTAAATTAGATTCTAAAGTTTCCTATGGGGTCAAGCCCCCATATTTAATTGCATCATAAGGAAGGTAAATTCTTTAGGAATACTCTTGACTAGAGTAGGAAATTATTATCTCCAAAGAAATCAAAGATAGGACAATCAATAAATTGGTTATATTTAGAAGAACAAATGGGATAGATCAAAAGGAAAGACTTATTATTGAAGCCAAGGGGAGATGAGTAGGGGATGCTCATGATACTAGGAAACTTAGTGACCATCCCAAACTATCTTATGGTTGGGCTTTATATGTTTGAAATTAAGGGAAATTATATGTTTGAGTTGAAATTTTATTAGAAATCTAGGACTTACAATTCCACAATACAAGATTGTGAAAATGCTTAAGAGGTGAGGATTTATTCTTGTAGCCCCAAAGGGAAATAGAAACCTCAGATCCTATGTCTAAGGAGCTTAAGCAAAGGCCAAAACACGTCCTAAATCTGTGGTGAAAGTGGGTATGTTGTTTACCTCCACAAGAGAGAGTAAATCACCCAACTGTTGGACTTATAATCACCAGGAATGGCTACCAGCTAACTCCTCCTATGATTTAAAACCTGTGGTCAAGCAATATATTTTTGCAAGATGGCTACATTGTTATTATTTAGAAAAAAAACTAAAGTCCTTAAACCCACTCTCTAAGAGACTAGAGCATGAGTGGTATGAATAATTACTTAGTCTAAAGCAAATTTTATCAAATTTTACTTGATTTTGACTCTTTATTTTTGACAAAGGCCATAGGATTTTATGTTCCTAAATGCATGGTGAAGTTGATTATGGGATAAACCAAAAGAGAAAGAGGTGTCTTTCCATTATAGGCTCTCAAAGGTTAAACCTTTTTGCTATCTAGAAATGATGGAAACTCTCTATCAGCAAGAGTGAAATAAAATGATATGCATGACATTAAGCATTCAACATCCATCTAAGGGGTTGCTAAATATTTTATTATCTTACTTTAATTCCTGAGCTTTATGTGAGGTTATGAGTTATAGTTCGATAAAAAATTTATTTTTATTCTAAGAGCCTAATCATATCCAGGCCATACAATAATCACAAATCATAAATAAACTATGAAGAGACATGCTTTTTCTAGTGCAAAAGCTAAAGAAAATGTCAAATAATTTTATAAAGCTAATGCAAAATAATAAGAGGCCAGTCTGATCGGTACCACCGTGCAACCTGAAAAAGAAATGGGTAGCCGAGTTCTACCCTTATACATCCTGATATATATAAGAATAACTATAAGTTACAAAATGATAAGTGTTATGTGGATGTTCAAGTCTTCATGCTCCCTCTTATTCTTCATTTGATTTGCTTCATTTGATTTGGTAGGCTTCTAGGCATCACATGGCAGAGTTAAACCTTAGCTAATATTCATTTCTAGCCCCATAACACCTAACCAAATTCCTAATGCAACATTAAAAGAATGAAAAAGTAAATCTATTTACACACAAAACAAGTGTTAGCTAATCAAACTATACAACCCAAGCAATTATATGAATAATTTAGACTTAGTACCTACGGGTAACCAAAATTGACTATCCTAATGTAGATTATGCTTATCGATTAAGAAACCCATAAAAGAGGCATTTATTTTAAGCCTTTGTTTAAGCATAATCTCTTGCATAAAATATGATTAGGCTAACCATAGCCTAACATCTAGTCTATGAAACATACACCCTAACATCCAATCTACAATAGTACATCACAAAATAAGCATACATCAAATCATACACTACCCTAACATAAAGCTAAAAGTGGTGACTTAATATAATGTGTATGTGTTAAAGCTTGTGTGGAATGTCCTAGCTAGGCTTCAGAGTTATGATTTTCTAAGTGTTAAAGACATTTAATTAGAAAGGGTGGTTTCACTTTAAATGATTTAATTAATTTTCAAATTTTACTTAATACTTTCTTTTATTTCATTTGATCTACACAAAATAGGTAAGTGTTAAGAAGAGAAAGAAAGAGAGGATCACTATATTTTATCCCTACCTTAAACACATCACAATGGATTCACAAGATAACAAATAACACTTTGAAAGAAGAGAAGATTTGATGAATGGAATCAGGTTTTATTCTTTTCATTAATTATTATTTTCAAACATGATTTGTTTCATGGGTAATATTTCTTTAGCTAGATCCCATTAATTGGAAGCATCGGGTGTTCCCCTTTATAATTAATAAGTTGATAAGATCCTCCTTGGTAGGCCTTTTATATGACATATGGGCCTTCCCAAGTGGGTTCAAATTTGCCTCCCATCTTTTGATGGCAAAAATTGGTCTCCTTAGGACTAACACAAGTTCTCCTACTCAGAAAGACCTAGGGCAAACCAGCTTATTTTAAGCTTGAATCATTTTGGCCTTATACAACTCGAGGTTCTAGCATGCCTGTAGGTGACTCTCCTCCAAACCTTTGAGCTCTTCTAACTGTAACTTTGCATTTTGCTTTGTAGTGATATTGCTACCCAATGCTATCCTTAGTGATAAGAGTTGACTTCTAATGGAAAAATGGCTTCAGACCCATACACTAAGGAAAACAGGATATACTGAGTTAGAGTTTGATATGTAGTGCGGTAAGCCCACAAAGCTTCAACCAACTACTCATTCCACTGTACTTTATTTTCATCAAGAGTCTTTTTCAGTATCTGTATGAGAGTTTCATTGAATGCTACTAGTAATCCATTAGCTCTAGGGTAGTAGATGGTGGAGTATCTCCAATCTATACCGTGTCTTCTAGAAGAGCTATTGATCTTTGTACTTTTGAATGCAGTACCATTATCGAATATAATTTATCATCCCAAACCTATATAAGATATGGTTCCTAAAAAACTGAAGCACATGGTGAGTTGTGACCTCTTTAATTGGGATGGCTTCTACCCACTTTGAAAAGTAGTCAGTGGTAGCTAAGATGAACTGATGCCCCTTGGAAGAAGGAAGATCGAGCGGGCCTTTAATGTCGGTACCCCAACACTCAAATGGCCATGAAGCCAATGTGGGGTCTAGATTGTTGGGTGGTTGGTGGAGGACCACACCATGCACCTAACACTGATGGCATCTCTTAGCTATGTCCATGTAATATGTGATCATAGAAGGCTAGTAGTACCCAAGTCTTTTGAACTTCATCTTCATATTTGAACTAGATTGATGAGCTCCACAAAGACCTAACTGTACCTTGGTTATAATGTCATGGACTTCATATTTTTCTAAACAATGTAATCACATTTGATCAAAGGACCGGCAGAACAAGGTGCCATTAAAGAGCGTAGAGAGCTCTGGTTTCACTGATGGGCATTTCTCTTGAGATAGTTTGCCGGTGTTCAAGTAATCTATGAATGGTTACCTCTAATCTAGCTCCTTATCCATTTTGGCAATGACAACCTCTCCTTCAAGAGAATGTCTCTCAATGAGTTCAGCATCAATAAGGGATAGGATATGTCTTTTTGGACCCTTATTGAAATGGACTCATCTTCCAGACATGCCAATTCTTTGGCAAGTTTGGCCAAACCATCTGCTTCTGTGTTCTCTACTTAGGGAACCTTAGAGATGGTGACTTCAAAAAAATAGCATGACTTCATGGTATATTCTTGTAATGTGACTTGGGCTTGAGGACTTGAGAGGTCAATCGGTTGATGACCAACTAGAATCCCCAAAGATGTTGATGCTCTTGACAGCGATAGTAATGGATAACTCTAAGCGGCAATCAAAGCCTCATACTCAGCTTCGTTATTGGTGTAGAGGTTGGAATGATAGTATGAGAATCTCTTCATATCATGATTTAGAGTTAGAAGAACTATTCCTACCCCTGGCTTTCCTGGGAGAATAGGTCGTGGTGTTTATCCCTTAAGAAAAGAAGTAGCACCATCAAAATACATCTCCCATCAGTGGTTGTCGGCCTCCCCTAAGTTCATGATTTATTCATCAGGGAGATTGCCACTAAGTAGAGATCAGCGAAGTGGGTGCTCTAAGAAACATGCCTATCCTTTTACCACCGAAGGAAAGTGATATCAAACTGCGAGAGAATCATGGACCAATGAGCCAAATGTCTAAAAAGTATTGGTTGTGTCATGAGGTACTACAGTGGATTGGTTCGGGAGATCATGTTCACCTTAGGAGAAAGCATATAGTGTCATAGCTTCTGAGATGCAAAGATCAAATCTAGGCAATATTTCTCATTAGGTGGATAGTTTGCTTCAGCACGGATAAGATGATGGCTGAGGTAGTAGAGAGCATTCTCCTTCCTTCATCATTATCTTGGCCCAATAAAACAGAGAGTCATCCAAGCGCGTGTAAAGGATCAATGGTTACGGGATAGTTTGTAGAACCGATTTCACCAAGTACTCTTTGATATCTTTGAAAGTGTGATGGCACTTGTCATCCCACTTAAACTTGGCATATTTTTTGACAGTTGCTGAGAATGGTTTCCATCTCCCTGGTAGGTTTGAGATAAAGCATCTTAGATATGCCAGCCATCTTTGAAAGGATCTGAGTTGATTTAAACTCTTAAAAGGTGGCATTTCTAAGATAGCTTTAATCTTTTTAGGATATATTTCTATTCCCCGATGTCGAACAATAAACCCAAGGAATTTCCCTGAAGTGACTTTGAATGCACACTTTAGGGGATTCATTTTGAGGTTATATTATCTTAACCATTCAAAAACTACTCTCAAGTCAAAGAGATGGTCTTCCTTTTCTAAGCCTTTCACTACTAGATCATCAATGTAGCACTCAATGATGGATGAGTTCATTGAAGATCGAGTCATAATTGGTATGCGACATTTTAAGGAAAGGCATGACCCTATAATAGAAGATTTCGATTGAGGTTCAGAAAGTAGTGTTTCTTTCATCTTTAGGAAACATCTTGATTTGGATATGGCCAGATGACCCATCCATGAAAGAGAAGACTGCATGAGATGAGGCAATGTCCACCATTGATTCTAGTATAGGAGGAAACTCATCTTTAGGACATGCCTTATTTAAGTCCCTAAAATTGATGCAAATGCAAATTTGTCCATTCTTCTTCTTAGGATGACTAGCTAACCAAGTAGGATATTTTTCTTCCTGAATGCATCGATCAGTTTCTTGACTTCAGAAATGACCCATTATTCAATTTTTAATCGCATGTGTCTAGGAGCTTGCTTAATAGGGGTAACGTTAGGGTTTATTGCTAGCATGTGGACTGCTACATCATGAGATAATCTAGGCATTTCTTCATAACTCCATGTGAAGCAATCTTTAAACTTAGTCAATTGCCTAACTAAGTCATTGGTTTCTTCTTCATTCAGTAATGAACTGATATATGTCGGGCGAGGATTTTCTTAAGTCCTGAGGTTGATTTCTTTAAGCTTGTCTATTGTTGAATGAATCTATTCTTCAAACTATGGCAGTGCCTCTTTGACTTGGAGATCAACTGGATCATCTGAAGCTTCTAAACATACACTTTTATAAGAGTTGGTGATATGTGAGAAGAAATTATAAGACTCTAAATGGTTAGTAACAATTTGGCAATAATCTTCATCATCGACCATACCCTCTATACTGAATCCTAGTCCTGCTCTTGATTGTACTTTCCTGCATGTATTGTTCCATAGCTTTTCAAAGTATTTTGACCTGTGCTTGGACCATGTGTGAGGAACTAAACCTTTTTGTATAAGAGTTTGAACACAAGTCAAGTAAAAGTCAAAAGGTAATTCCATTAATTCTTTAAAGTATCTTCCTCAAGTCCTACATCAAGCTTGAGGATGATGAAAAAGAACTTGTTCTTCATGTCATTGGAAGACTTAGGACTTCCTTAACTACTAAACCTTCAACTTTCTAAGATGTAAGTGAGGTTAGAGCTAAGGTTCAACTCTTGCTAATAGTTTCACATAAACTGATTCAAATACTTTGCTTTGCTTGGAGGCCTAATCTTATCTTTGTTTGGATCAAAGTCACCTCCAATGGAACCCGAGAGGGGTTGGCTGGTATACTAATCACATTAGACTCTTCCTCCAAACTAGATTCCAATTCTATATGAATAGTAGGGGTACTCTTATAAACTGGAACACGACCTCTATTAGCTGAAGGCCAACTAGGGGGTCTCCCACCTCTGGAACTTCCTCTGTTTCTACCTCTGCCTCTGCCTGGTGGAGGTTGAGCCATTCTACCACATTTCTATATGATGGAATGAACTGTGGGTGGAATGTGATATGCTGATCTATTTTTTCTTCAATCCCTTTTCTTGTGCACTTGGACTTTTATTTTTCTTTTCATTTTCATTTATCTTTTCTTTTACTTCATTTTCTTTTAGTTCTGTATTTGCATTTGAATTTTATCTAAGTTCACGAGAAAGGGTGTTTTGAAGAAGATAGTAGGTCGCATCCTCATAAATCTCAACCTCTCTAACTAAAAATGGCTTTTCATCCCCTTTAACATGGTATTCAATTCCATCTTTTACTTGATGATGGGATGAGAACAATCTTATTCATGTATCCAAGGCTTACCAAGCAATGCAATGATTGAAGTATTTGAATCAATGATGTAGAACTTAGCTTCAGTCTTCCAATCACATATCTCCAAAGGTAACATTATAGAACCTAAAGCCCACTCACCTTGATCATTGAATCATCTCAACATCATCCTATCTCCTCGAAGTGTAGAGATGATGATCTTCAAATAGGCAAGGGTCTTTAGACTCATAATGTTCACCGATGCACTTGAATCCATGAGAACCCTGGAGAGTCTGAACTTGTCCTTGCCGACTATGATGTATAGGGATGGTTGTGCTCCAAGTCCCCTAGAAGGAGGTCTTCATCTATAAAGGTGATCCATTGGGCTTCTTTTGCATAATGTGCTTCCTCACCTATAGCGGTCAGGTGAGCTAAGCATATTTCAAGATCAAGGAGGGCCTTGATTATTGATTCTCTCATCTCATTATATAAGACAAGCACAACGTATATGCTTAGCTTAGATGGCAACCTTCTTAGATGAGAAATAATGTTGTAGTCCACCTTTGGGCGTCTTCCACAAGCATATCCAAGGTGTAGCATCTATGGAAGGGCTTCTCGATCTTCAATACCAATGACTTATTTCCCTCTATCTTGAGGTGCTGCCCTAGGAGGTAGAACCTTGCCACTACAGAGGTTGACTTCAGTAATCTCTAGAGGTAATGTGGTGGAAGGTTCTACCTTCACTTCATGCTCACCTACAACTTTTCCTATGGGACTCTCAAAATCATATGATTCCAAGTCTATCTTAAGAGGTGAACTTGTAGTATTCAGAGTTGGAAAGTCCAACTTTGAATTAGAAAGAGAAAAATCAAAATTATTATAGTTAATTAGACTTGAAGAGTTATCGTTAGGAATAGAAGAAGACAACTCATTAGAAGAGACATAGATGTAATTCAAAGTAGCTTTATTCTTCAATTTCTTGGAATTATTTGTTACAATGCAGAAGTCAAGTAGAGTGAGTGGAGTAAGGGATTTGATGCCCTTATCTGTTGATACAAGAGTTCTACTAGTAGAAAAAAATAGAAGAGCTTGCTAAAATGGAAGAAGTCACCAATGTGGAAGGCTGGTGGAGGTGGACATGATCGGTGGTGCTAAAGGGCTATCTGGTGACATATCTGTAGCTACTATTGTTGAGCTCTCACTTTCTTAGAGTTGGTACAGGAAACTTGCAAACCTTCCTTGGTGTTAGAGGTTTGAGCTGACTCAGACACCTACAAGGAAAGCTTCTTGATCTTTTGAATTATTTTCTTAGAGGTTTTAGACAAATAAATGTCCCAACCTTCTTTGGTTTTAGTAGGATCACTTGTATCCCCAAGGATTACCCTAATGGAACTAGAAGGTTGTTCCATAAGGTATTCCTTTGGGATAACTACATCATCGATCTTGAAAGTGTGTTCAAGCCGGACCTTGAATGTGAAGCAATCCTCCAAAATGTGGCCTAGCATATGGTGGTAAGGGTAAAAGTTTAGATCATGACTTTTGCCTACTTCCTCCGGTCTCCTAGGCTTGAGAGCTAAAAATAAGGTTTCTTTATTAGATTCTTAAAGATCTTCTTAAATACCTCCCTCTTAAAAGAATAAGGTTTGTTTAACTTATCTAAAAGAGTAGGTGGACCATAGCTACCTAGCGGGTATGCACACCACTACTGGTGGTGGTATGGCTGAGGCAGTGGTTGTGCTATCCATGGAGGCTGTGGTGGAGGTCGGTAGGGTTGCCTCGGTGGTGGAAAAGGTGGTGGAGGCTGCTGAGGTTATGGTCTCTCAGATTGATCTCTAGCTGGCTGCTTCCCCTTGTCAACCACTACTACTGCTGCAGGTTTCTTTTCATAGACCTTTTGGGATTTCTGCTTAGGCAATTGATCTTGAAAAGGTAACTATTTGGCCTCTCCTTGTATACTAACAACCTTATTAATTAGCTTCTCAAATATCTTGATAGTGAATCCCTTAAGTATGAAGGAAACTGGGTCATAGATATTCTTTAAGAGAATTTCAATGGCATGCTGTTCAGACAGCTGTGATTCACACTTCATACTCGAGGTTGCCATCGAGAATATAATCAACAAGTGACTCATCGGTGCTTGTGCTACGAGATCACCTATAGTAACCATTCTTTGAGGTAGCAAATCTCTTGATGAAGAGTTGCTCTAACTCAACAAATGTCTTTACTGAACCATTGGGCAGTTCAACATACCAATCAAAAGCAATACCCGCTAGGCTATTGATAAAGAGTCTAAAGAGTAAAGCATTGCTGCCACTAGCATTGCAACAACTGGCCCTAAAGTGAGCTATGTGCTACCTCAGATTCTCACCGCCATCAAAGCTTTTGAAGGAAGGAGGCACAAAACCCTTGGGATACTGGATATCATCAAATTCTTCCGGGTAGGGTCTACCCTTTGGAACCGATGATCCACCCTGGGCTTGAGCCAAAGCTTCCTTCACTGTTGCAACCATAGATTTTAGATCTTTTCTTGTATGGAGGTACTTTCACTACCTTCTATAATAGTGCTACATTGCTCTGGGAGGTATAGTCTTATGGGTCCAAGACATACACTAACTCAGGGACATCTGTAATAAGATGCTGGGGCTTATTTAAAGCACGACACTGCTAACAAGTCCACATGTGACTTGCCATCTATCAATCTCATCCTTTTGCTAAGTCGGAGGTGTTGGGCGATTGGTATCCTCTTTATCAACCTCCTCACCTTCCATGGCCTGCTATTCCCTAAGAAGAGATCCTCTAGTATCGACCATGCATACTCCAGTTGAATCCCCCATCAAGTCATCTTCATTGGGATCGAAGCTGACTCTCTCTTCGTTAGACCAGACATACCCCAAGATTTCCTTCTTCTCCATAAAATAGTGTGCAACTATCTCATCTAAGGAATGATCTAGCTCACCAGGTACAAACAGTTTGTGTTGACCGGTGTGATCACTATCATGCATTGAGAGGCACTAGACCTTGCCTGTCATTGGGAAGTCAATCCTATGCAGATTGTTCTTACTAGGTGAATGATACTCCTAACTGCTACTGGCTATAAGAGGGGAAATAATCCTAGGATGTTCATCTACCACTGCTGCAACTAAATTATCATCTAGAATATCTGTGATAACTGTCACCATCTCCACATTTGGCTGTATGGGCGGAGTTGGTGATGGAATGACCACGATGCTTCGGGGTTGCCACTCCTTCCGCACCATCACTATGCCAGAAGGTTGAGCAGAAGAGCACAACCCTACCATAATGGGTGGTGTAGGAGGGGTAGGATCCCTTGGAAATAGCCGGATCACCAATGGGGTGCACTTTTCCCGGATGCGCCTTCATGTCCTTAGATGGAATGTGAGATGTTGTAACCTACACTGAAGAAGGCAAACGAGGGGTAGAGCGATGGGGTGGAGACACCACCGACTCTCTGTGCACAGGAACTGCCCTCCTGTAGTGCACCGAGCTGGAAAATCTAACAAAGAAGAAGCAGTCGACTGACAGTTGAACCTCAGTCGCTCTCTATTAGTAACATATGATGTATGGGCCTCCTTGAGCCCTCTCTAATGAATCGCCTCCCCTGCGTGGGGATACATTAAAGATCAGGCAGTACCAAACTCAGTGTATGCTACTACCTAGCATCGAGTGGAGGCGCGTGTGACCTCTTACTCTAAGCTAGGCTACAAGTGCACCACTGGAGGAGGTGATGAATGGATCCTCCTGAAATCCTCTCTATCTGATTCAGAGAGATGATGGAACTGGTTTTCTATAACCATTGGTGAAGTGATAATGGGAGACTCACCCATGGTAGATCGAGCTACTGCCTCTAGCTCCCTAGCTATCCGAGTGTGGAACCGTTTGGTTATACGGTTCTTATTCCTACAATAGGTACGGGTAGGATTGGAGGAGTGTGAGCTAGACCCATACTCAAATGTGGTGGAGGCAAGCCCTGAAACTAGGGGAGCCTTACCCTTGGAGGGTATAGATGTTAGTCTTGCAGGGCAACATGGGAAACTGGGATGAACTGCTGAGTGGAATTATCGATCTATTGGCCGTAAGTTAGCACATGGTACTACCATAGCTTTCCTCTTCCGAGGAGACATCAAAATCGAAGGTAAGTCTATCCGATGATGGACTTCTACGGTCAACTTCATCTTTGGTGGAGAGAGCCCTCACAAGTGATCTAGCTCCCTCAAATCTCGGCCAAAGTGAATGGTGAGTATGGTCCAAATGGGGAAGTCTGATCTAAAGCTAGATCCACCTGGGAAGGTGAAAAGATTTCGAGAACCGACCATTTCAAAACTATAGTGGAGAACTCACTATTGTCGATTGTAAAGAATCATGAGAAATGAACTTGTATCGATTTGTCTCCATAGATTTTGAATTTTGAATTTTGAAAATTTGAACCCACATCCAACAACTTGGAAGTGTTAAGTGGGGTTCAAATAGATTTAATAAGATTGATTGAAAGAGGAATTTGAATATGAATCCAACTCCAACAAATTTAGGTATGTTGAAATATGGATTCAAAATTTTGATAGGATGCTTCCATAGGTTCATTTGAATTTTGTTTTGAATTTGAATTTGTGATTTTGAGGACCCTTTCCTTTAACAAATTTGGGTATGTTAAAGTAAGGGTCAAATGATTTATTTTGTTTGATTATTTTGGAATCTCACTTACTTAGCAAATTTAGGTATGCTAAGCAAAGTGTTTGAAAATGATTGTTTCTTTTTTGTGAATTTTGTTTTGATTTTGAAAATTTTGGACTTCTTACTTAGAAAATTTAGTTATGCTTAGTGAAGAATCCAAGTGTGTTTTGTTTAATTTTTGGAAATAGGAATCTTAGGAAATTTAGGTATGCTAAGAAAATCCTAAGTGTTTCATTTGTTTGAAATGTTTTGATTTTTGAAAAGGGGTAGGATCCTTAGAAAATTTGGTATGCTAAGGGAATCCTAAGTGTTTTCTTTTGTTTTTTAGGTGATTTGAAAGTGGATATTCAACTTTAGCAAATTTGATATGCTAAAGATGAAGTCCCACTTGGTTTTGTGAAAATGGAAACTTCACCTAGAAAATTTGAGAATGCTAAATGAAATTTGAAATGTTGTGTTTAAAATTTTGATTTTGAAAATGGAAACTTCTCCTTAGTAAATTTGGTATGCTAAGGGAAGAAGTTCCAAAAAGTGTTTGAAAATTTTGATTTTTTTTAAATTTGGAGACTTTAGTTAACAAATTTGAGTATGTTAAGAGGTTCCAAAATGTTTTGAAAATTTTGAATTTTGGATGGAAACTTTACTTAACAAATTTGGGTATGTTAAATGAAGTTCCAAATATTATTCAAAAATTTTGAAATATGATTGTTGATTTTAATTTTGGATTTGGAAACTTCACTTAGAAAATTTGATTATGCTAAATGAAATTCCAAAATGTGTTTTGAAAATTTTTGAATTTTGGGATTTGGAGACTTCACTTAATAAATTTGGGTATGTTAAGTGAGGTTCCAAAGGTATTTAGAAAATTTTGAAATATGATGGTTGATTTTGATTTTATATTTGGAAACTTCACTTAGCAAATTTGATTATGCTAAATGAAGTTCCAAATGTATGTTTGAAACATTTTTTGAAATATGATTGTTGAAGTTTTAATGTTTTGAAAAGAGGACTTTCATTCAACAAATTTAAGTATTTAGAATGGGATCAATCTTATTTTTTAAATATAAAATTTTTATGTGTGATTGTTGCTTTTTGAAAGGGAGGAATTCCAACTTAAAACATATTTGAGGTATGTTTAAGTGGGATTTCATAAAAAGATATTTTATTTTTAGTTGGGAATGAAATCTTTATTTAATAAATTTGAGTATATATTAAATGAAGGTGTTTATGTGTGCTTTTGAAAGTTTAATTTTATTTACAAATGAACTTTACATTCAATAAGTGTGAGTGTATTGAACAGAAAAATTTATGTGTGCATTTTGAAAACTTTATGATTATGATTGTGATTTTGGAAAGATGATGTTCATTTTATTTTGAAAATGAAATCTTCATCAAAGTGAATTAAAGAAGATGTTCATTTGTGCTTTTGGAAAATATTATTAATTTTATTTTTGAAAATCCTACATGTAACAATTATGGGGTTAAATGAAGGTGACAAAAGTTTGAAAAATATTTTATTAAGTGCATTTTGAAAATGGTGCTTTTGAAAAGCAAAGTTCTTTATGGAAGATTAATTATTTTAGGATGAACCTTTCCTTATAAAAAAAAAAGATAAGGAGGAAGTCTTTAAGATGTTGTCTCTTTTTTGTTTAGAACTTTTCATATTAAACCCATTGCAGAACCCAATGGGGGTTTTAAGACCAATGAGGAATGCGGTCCTAAAAAGCTAAAGATGTTGGCTAACTCAACTCAAGAATGAAATGAACTAAGTGTTAATGGAAAGAAGGATAGTATTGGATTCATACCAAAGTACAAACCCACTATCAATATTCAAAGACAACGATCATTTACCAAAGATGGAGAGAGAAACCATCCCCAGTGGAGTCACCAGAAAAATCTGTGGAGAAAAATTCCTATGAAGGAATCAGGAGTCGCCCTTCAAATTTGTTGGTGAGAAATGAAAGAGGACAAGACCATTATAGAAATTCTTCTTTTTAGGATGCCATGTAGATCCATATATGTACTTATTCAGGTGATCGAGTGTGTCATCAAGGAATAGTGTACTATCTCGAAAGATAGAAGTCACTACCCTTAAATGGACCTAATCACCTCAATAAGGACTCCTAAGGATAGTGGGTATACGTATGTATCAGAGATTCTTCCCCTACTTTACATGGAAAAGTAAAGCAAAGTTTATTTTAAACTAGGTTTGTTAAGTTCCCTACAGGGGCAAGCCCCCATAGTTAATTACATCCTAACGGACAAGATCCTTTAGGAAAACTCTCGATTAAGGTAAATGATTATTGTCGCTAAAGATTTCAATAGGAAAGGACTATCAATCAATTGGTTTGTATTTGAAGATCAAATAGGATTGATCAAAAGAGGAAGTTATTATCGAAGCCAAAATGGGAGATAAGTATGAGATGCCCATGGTGCTAGGAAACCTAACGAGCACCTAAAACTATTCTATAGTTGATCTTTACATTTTTTAAATTGATTTAGTTTATTTGAGTTACATTTTTCATTAAAATTTTAGGACTTAAGATTTGTTAACATAATATTAAAAAATGCCTAAGAGGTGAGGAATTATACTGATGGCCCACAAAGGGGAGAAGCAATCTCAGAACCTAAATCTAGGGAGCTTCGGTGAGGGCCCAAAGCACAACCGAAATCTAAGGCAAAAAATGGGTAATTGGTTTGCCTCCACAAGAGAGGACTAACCACGCGATAGCTTGGACTTACAACCGCCTGAGGGTAGTCACCAATTAACTCCTTTTATGATTTTAAATACATATATGCACGTCTTTATGCTTATGCATGATAGCTAAGATGTTATTTATTAGAAAGAGATTAAGTCCTTAAACTCACTCCCTAAAGAGACTAGATCAAGTAAAAGGACATGATTCAAATGACCTAAATCTAATGTAATTTCAAATTTCATTTTATTTTCATTTTGGGCAATTATTTTGACTTAGGCTCATAGGATTCATATGACTAATGCATCAGAAAGAAGGTTATTGGCCAAAATTAGTGAGAAGGTAAGAGGTGAGTTTCCACCACGGCTCTCAAAGGTCAAGCCAAGTTTCTCTGGCAAAGGTGAAACCCCTCCAATCACGAGTAAAATAAGATGCTTTTGTTCATGATATTACAAAAGAAATGCTCATCTAGCTAAGGGGTTGCTAACTCTTTTATCTTGATTTTAAACCTAAGCTTTAGGTGAGGTTATGAGTTGTTTAATTTTTTTTTTAGTTGTTAAAATGGGTAAAAGATTTATTTTTTCCTAGAGAGCCTAATCCACATCCAGGCCATACATAAAATAAGGAATAAACTAGGAAAATCATGTCAGTTAATGCAAAAAGCTAAACAAATCATCAATCAATTTATAAAGCTAATCAAAAAGATTAATAGGTCGTTGTGGTCAAGCACCATCGCACAAACCCAAAAATATCAAATGTAGGTAGTCGAGCTCTACTCTTACACAACCTGGATTACAAATGAATTAAATTACAATTAAGCAAAGAATTCATTGTTATGGGGGTCTTCAAGCTTTATTCTTCTTTCTTCTTTTCTTCTTTCTTCTTCTTTTCTTCTTTCTTCTTTGGTTCCTTCTTTTGGATGATTGGAAAGTGGATGCTCCAAGGCATCACATGATGCATAAGATAGGATCTTTGGCTAATGTTCATCCTAATCCCCATAATAATCATTCCAAAATCCTAATTATACAAATTTACATGAAAGAAAAAGTGGAAATCTAACTAACACATGCAAAATAAAGGTTAGCTAAAATACACCACACAAATTCCAAGCATGTATATGACTTCTCACCCCACACATGGTCCACCTGGCCTATGGATTATGCTTAGGGGTATAATGCACCTATAGGCAAAGGAATTTATATTTTTATTTATGATAACACCCCTTAAGCATAATCCCTTGCAGAAAAGAATAGTTAGACTAAGAACATTCTACCATTCATTCTACGAGCATGCACCCTAACATCCAGTCTAAAACATATATCATAAAACAAAACAAACATCAAACCATATATCAACCTAACCTAAGGCTAGAAGTCGTGACTTAGGCTAATGTGTGTGGTTTGAAGGCTTGTGTGGTATGCTTAGCTATGGCTTTAGGTTTTAATTTTTTAAGTGTGAATAATAGTTAAACTTAGAGGCGGGTTGCATTTAAGTTGTTTAGTTATTATGGGTCTATTTTATTTCATGTTTTGATTTGTTTTAAGTGGATCCTATAATTAATTACTAAGTGAGAGGGAAAGAGAAGCTCTTTCCTTCCCTAACCTAGCTAATTTCTAAAGTAGATTCACATTTTAGTTTCATTTAGGTGAATGTTTTGATTAAATCTTTTTAATTAATCCTAAGTTTAGATAAACTATAAACAAACCTATTCAAAAAGAAAGGCATTTTATGTTTAAATAAAATGAATCAAAATTCACATAACACACATACATTACTTCATTTCTTTCCCAACATATATAACAAGCACATGGATGGACCCTAAGCATATCTATACATGCAAATGAGAGTATTTAACACACTTTATGATGCATGCTAAGTAATCCATTTAAGAAAATTTACAAGTTGAATATGCATGATTTTTCTTAAGTAGAAAGGGTTTTCCTTATCCAATTTTTCACATACACACATGAAAGTAAGAAAGGCATAAGTGAGTACAACGCCATTGTTAACCAGAGGTGTAAGGTACAAAACCTAATTAGGGCTACTTAAAGCCTCACAACCTCGGGATTTTCCAGACTAACATACCACTTTCCTTAAATACAAACATATGTATAAAAGAAATGAAATAGAAAAGAAGAATGCAAAAGTTGTTTAATGAATTCATTTTTTGTTTATGCAATTTATGCAAGTATAGGCAACCCTTCTTAGGTGATAGCATAGGGATTAATAGGTATGGAATTAAGTAAGTGTTGGGTTCTTTTCAAATGAACCCTACATCTTACTAACGCCTATTCAAAACTATACCAACATAAGAAAGAAAAGAAACCTATGCTAAGCATACCTTTGTAATTTATCACATGCAAACTCATAATCAAGTAATAGCACTTTCAGATTTGGTATTTAATTTATGTGTTTTGAAAATAATTTGGATCTAGTAGATAGCCATTCATATTTCTATTTTAGCCAACACATGCAAATTTGACATAAAGTAAACAATTTCATTTTAAAATTTGAATTTGAAAATTATGAATGCATGAAATCACATGACATACAACTTAACATGTTGGGGAAAGGTCCAAAGCAATGAAAGCATGTAAACAAACTCACTTCACTTAAATCCTAAAGACATTCTCATAGAATAAGAAAATTTAGAATAAATCAAAGTGAATTCAAAGTGATTTTTATTTAGTTTGAAGTTTGATTTAATTTTGAAAAGGTGAGATGAGTTTGTTGTTTCTAACCCATTCCACATGTGTTTGATATTTTTGTTTAATTTTTAAATAATTAGATCCATTTTTATGTGTTGATTAGGTTAAGGTATGAATTAAGTAACTTAATTAACCCTTACCTACACCACTTTAGAAGAATTAACTAAATAATTATGAGCCAATGAGATGACATAAAACCAACAAAAAATTTAAAGTTGCAATGTACCTAATAATGAAAAGGCCTAATACAATTTGGCTCACAATTAAAAGTTAACTAAGGGGTTTAGCTTAAGTAATTTCAAAAACTCATACTTATGAATAGGGTTTTGATTTCCTTAATTGAACTTAGGCTATTAAACACCTAAGCATCTACCCTATCATACTTATTTTTTTTAGGTTTAGGTTTTAAGTTTTTATTTTAAGTTTATTTTTAGGTTTTAATATGTAGTTTAGGATTGGGTTTATTTTTTATTTATTTTATCTTATTTAGTTTAGGTTTAGGTTTATTTTATTTTAATTATTTTAAGTTTAGGTGTTTTTTTAGTTTAGGTTTAAAGTTTAGGTTTTATTTTTTTATTTTTTATGTTTTAAACCAGGTTTATTTTTTTAGGTTTAGGTTTTTTATTTTAATTTAGGTTTTATTTTTTTGTTTAAGTTTTATCTTATTGAGGTTTTTTATTTTTAGGTTTATTTTATTTTTTAGTTTAGTTTAAGTTTTTATTTATTTTATCTTAGTTTAGATTTTAGGTTTATTTATTTTTATGTTTATTTCTTTTATTTTAGGTTTAACTTATTTTCAGATTTAGGTTTTTAGGGTTTTAAGGTTTAGGTTTTAGGGATTAGGTTTAGGGTTTAATGGGGTTGGGTTTTAGGTTTAGGGTGGGTTTTGGGTTTAGGGTTTGGGGTTTAGTTAAGGATTATAGGTTTTAGAATTTAGGGTTTAGGGTTTAAGTTTAGTTGTAGGGTTTATTAGATTAAGTTAATTTAGGATTTAGGGTTAAGATTTATGTTTTATGTTATTTTATATTTTTTTTGTAATTAAGTAAACTAGTATGTTTATGTTATCGATTTTATATTTATATTTATTTTAATTACTTTATTTTAAAAAAATCCTAAACCCTAAACTAATCATAAACCAACCAAAACTAAACTCAATAAAATCTAAAATAAAATAAATAAATAAATCTAAACCAAAATAAAATAAAATAAAACATAAATTAAACCAAACCTAAACCTAAATGAAAAAAAAATAGAAATAAAAATTAAACTAAATTAAAAATAATAAAAACCTAAAATAATCTTAAAAATAAAAATACTAAATAAAATAAAAACTAAACCTAAAATGAAAATAAAATAAACCTAAACTAAAGTAAAATAAAAACTAAATAAAAACCTAAACCTAAACAATAAACCTAAAATTAAAACCTAAAAGTAAATAAAAAATTAAACCTAAACCCTAAACATAAAAAAAAACTAAACCTAAAATAAAATGAAATAAACCTAAACAGACTAAAATAAAACCAAACCTAAACCCTAAAATAAGATAAACCTAAACCAAGCTAAATAAAATAAATAAACTAAAAACACAATACCTAAACTAAGAAATACCTAAACTAAACCTAAAATAAAAATCTAAAACCTAAACCTAAAATAAATAAAATAAAAACATAAACCTTCAAATAATAAATAAAACCTAAACCTTAAAAATAAAATAAAAAAAATAAATTGAAAATACCTAAATTTAAACATAAAGCTACTAAAATAAAAATAGCTAAAATAGATAAACCTAAAATAAATGAGAATAAACTAACTAAAAAGAAATAAAATAAACCTAAATAAAATTAAAATAAAGTTAACTAAAATAAATAAAATAAACTAAATAAACCTAAACCAAGCAGTTTTATTTAATTTAAAAAAAACTATAACCCTAAACCCACAAACCCTAAATTACCCATAAACTCTAAACCCTAAACAAACCCTACCCATTCCTTAAAATTGACCATGACCCAAGCCCTGGACCCCAAACCCTAAAACCTAAATCCTACCCCAAACTTTAAATACCTAAAACCTAAACCTAAAATAAATTAAATCTAAAAAAAAAATCAATAAAATTTAAGCCTAAATAAAATAAAATAAAATAGAAACAACTAAAACCTACCTAAACCTAAAAGTAAAATAAAAATAAAACTCAACTAGAAATAAACCTAAACCTAAACCTAAACCTAAACTTAAAAAATAAATTAAAATAAAAAACCTAAACTAAAATAAATAAACTTAAAATAAATAAACTAAATAAAATAAAAATAACAAATAAACATAAAAAAATAAAAATATAATAAACTAACATATAAAAATAAACTAAATAAAGAAATGAAGAAAGGTTGAATATGAATTTGTTCTCTTTAAAGAAAATGAAAACCCTAAACCTTAAGTGATGCACAACCTAAACCTAAACCTAAACCTAAACCCTAAACCCTAAATCCACAAAACCCTAAAACCTAAATAAAACCTTAAAAAAAACACTAAAACCCTAAACCCTAAATCTAAAAAAAATCCTAAACCCTAAACCAGAAATAAAAACGTAAACCTAAACTAAATTAAACCTAAAAATAAAATAAATAAAAAAATCTAAATGAAAATAGAAACATAAATTAAAACCTAAACCTAAACCTAAAGAGAAAAAAAAAGAAAATAAAAATTAAACTAAATTAAAATTAATAAAAACCTAAAATAATCTAAAAAGTAAGAAACCTAAATAAAATTAAAACTAAACCTAACATAAAAACAAAATAAACCTAAAATAAAGTAAAATAAAGACTAAATAAAAACCTAAACCTAAACAAAAAACCTAAAAATAAAACCTAAAAGTAAATAAAAAATAAAACCTAAACTCTAAACTTAAAATAACCTAAACCTAAAATAGAAATGAAATAAACCTAAACTTAAACTAAAATAAACTAAACTAAAATAAATAAAACCAAAACCTGAACTTAAAATAAGCTAAACCTAAACCTAAACCCAAACTTAATAAAATGAAATAAACTAAAAATAAATCTAAACCTAAACTAAAAATAAAACTTAAAAATAAACCTAAAATAAAAATCCGAAACCTAAACCTCAAAAAAAAAAATAAAATGAAAACATAAACTTAAACCTACAAATAAAAAATAAAACCTAAATTTAAAAATAAAATGAAAATATAACTAAACTAAAAAAATAAACCCAAATTTAAACATAAACCTAAAAAAACTAAAATAAAATACCTAAGCTAAAATAAATAAACCTAAAATAAATATAATAAACTAACTAAAAATAAAAATAAAACTAAATAAAAAAAATAAAAATTAAATTAACTAAAATAAATAAAAATAAACTAAATAAACCTAAACCCAGGTTTATTTAATTTTAAAAAAAATTGTAACCAAACCCAAAAATTAACCATAAACTTAAACCCTAAAACCCTAAAACCCTAAACCCTAAACCCATAACCTTAAAACCTACAACCCTAAACCCTAGACCCCATACCCGAAACCCTAAACCCTAAACCCTAAACATTAAATAACTAAAAACCTAAATCTAAAAATATAATCAATAAAAAACTTTAAACCTAAATAAAATAAAATAAAATAGAAACCTAAACTAGAACCTGAACCTAAACCTAATCCTAAACCTAAAAATAAAATGAAATATTGAATAAAACTAAAATAAATAAAAACTTAAACTAAACTAAATAAATAAAATAAACCTATAAATAACAAACTTAAATAAAAAAATATAAACTTAAAATAAATGTAAAATTAACCTAAAATAAAATAAAATAAAAAGTGAAAAAAACTTAAACATAAAAATAAATAAAAAAATAAAACCTAAACCCAAAACTAAAAAAAACTAAACCTAAAATAATATAAACTAAAATAAATAAAATGTAAACAATATAAACCTAAACCCTACCAGTTTACTTAATTTAAAAATAAATAAATTAAAAAAATTTAAGAAAACACTAACCCTAAACCCTAAACTCTAAACCCTAAACCTACTATCCTAAACCCTAAACCCTTAACATTGAAACCTACAACCCTAAACCCTAAACCTTAAACATTAAAACCTAAAAATTGAAACCTAAATTGAATTAAACATAAAAATAAAATCAATAAAAAAAATTAAAACCTAAATAAAACAAAATAAAAATAAAAAATAAAAACCTGAACTAAAACATAAACATAAACCTAAACCTAAACCGAAACCTAAACCTATAAATAAAATAAAATAAAAAATAAAAAACTAAAATTAAGTAAAATAAATAAAAACATAAACTAAACTAAAATATATAAACCTAAAAATAAACCTAAATAATAAAACTAAACTTAAAATAAACATAAAATAAACCTAAAATAAAAATAAAAAAACATTGCTAAAAAAAAATAAAATAAAATAAAATAAACCCTAAACTAAGATAGACTTAAACCTAAATAAAATAAACTAAAATAAATAAAATAAATTAAATTAACTAAACTGCCATTTGTAATTTAAAAAATAAAAAATAATAGAAATATTTAAAAACAAAACTCTAACCCTAAACTTACCCTAAAATAACTTTAAACCCTAAAAAAACAAAACCCTAAACCCAAACCTGACCCTATCCTATATCCTAAACCTTAAAACCCTAAACCCTACCATAAACCACAAAGCCTAAACCAAAATCTACAACCCTAAACCAAATCCTAAACCATAAATCGTAAAACTTAAACCTAAAATAAATAAAACCTAAAATAAAATAAATAAATAAACCTAAACCTAAATAAAATTAAAAAATTAAAACCTTAACTTAAACCTAAACCAAAAAATAAGATAAAATAAAAAAATTGAAGTAAAATAAAATAAATAAAAAATAAATTAAACTAAATAAAATAAAATAAACCTAAAAATAAAAAAACCTAAATAAAAAAAAACTAACCGTAAATTAAAAATAAAATAAAATAAAAAGTAAATAAAAACCTAAACCCTAAACTAAAGTAAACAAATACCATAACTAAAATAAACAAAAAAAAACCTAAAATAAATAAAACCCAAACCCTAAACTAAATAAAATAAAATAAACAAAAATAAACCAAATCTAAACTAAAAATAAAACCTTAAAATAAACTTAAAATAAAACCTAAAACCTAAACCTTAAAAATAAAATAAAACCTAAACTGAACCTAAAATTAAAAATTAAGACCTAAACCTAAAAAAAAATAATTAAAATAAAACAAAATTAAAAAAAAAAACATAAACCTAAATCTAAATCTAAAATATAAACTAAAATAAAAACCCTAAACTAAAATAAATAAACCTAAAATTAAAAACTAAATTAAATAAAAATAAAAATAAAAAGTAGACCTAAATAAAAATAGAAAATAAAATAAACTAAAATAACTAAAATAAACTAAATAAACTAAACCTGTCGGTTTGCTTAATTTTTTTTAAAAAACTCTGTAAACCCACAAAATAGGCTCTAAACCTTATACCTTACCTAAAACCCAACCCTAAACCTAAGAAAACTACAACCCTAAACCCTAAACCCTAAAAAATCACTAAACCCTAAATACTAAATAAAAAAAATTTAAATAAATAAAAAAAATAAACCACCTTGACCCTAACCCTAAACAAACCCTAAATCCTAAACCTAACCATAAACCCTAAAGAAACTCCCAAACCCTAAAAACTTAAACCCTAAACCCTAAAAACTAAACTCTAAACCACAAATAAATAAAAAAAACTAAATTAAAAGATAAATAAACTAACCTAAAAAAATAAACTAAATAAGAAACCTAAACTAAAATAAATAAACCTAAAATAAATAAACTAAATTGAATGAAAATAAAACTAAACATAAATTAAAAAAAAATAAAATAAACTAAAATAAATAAAAAATATACACTTAAACCTGGGTTTTCTTAATTTGAAAATAATAAACTCTAAACCAGGACCTAAACCCTAAATCCTAAAACCCCAAATCCTAAACCCTATAACCCTAAACACTAAACTTACACCCTAAACCTTCAACCTAACCCCAAAACCCTAAAACCCTAAATCCATAAAAGAAATGGAAAACATAAACCCTAAAATAAATCTAAACACTAAACTCTAACCCTAAACCCTAAAACTAACCCTAAAGCATAAACCTACAACCGCACTAAACCCCAAACCACCCTAAACCCTAAACCCTAAACCTAAACCTAAACTAAAATAAACCTAAAATAAAATAAATAAATAAACACGAACCTAAATAAAATGATAAAATAAAAACCTAAACTAAAACTTAAACCTAAACATAAACCTAAAAATAAAATAAAATAAAAAATAAAAACTAAACTAAAATAAAATAAATAAAAACCTAAACTAAATTAAAAAAATAAAATAAACCTAAAAATAAAAATCCTACATAAAATGAAAACTAAATGTAAAATAAAATAAATTAATCCTAAAATAAAATAAAATAAAACTAAATAAAACTAAACCTCAAAATAAACCTAAAATAAATAAAAAATAAAACCTAAACCTAAAAATAAATTAAACTAAAATAAAATAAATAAAACCTACACCTAAACCTAAATTAACTAAACCTAAACCTAAACCAAATAAAATAAAATAAACTAAAAGTAAACCTAAAGCTAAACTAAAAAATAAAACCTAAAAATAAACCTAAAATAAAAACCTAAAACCTAAACCTAAAAAATAAAATTAAAACCTAAACCTAAACCTAAAAATAAAAAATAAAACCTAAACCTAAATAACAAAATAAATATAAAACTAACTAAAAATTAAACCTAAACCTAAACATAAACCTAAAAAATAAACTAAAATAAAATACCTAAAATAAAATAAATAAACTTAAAATAAATAAACTAAACTAAATAAAAAATAAGCATAAATAAAAATAAAAAATAATATACAATAAAATAAATTTAAAAATAAACTGAATAAACTTATACCAGTTTACTTAATTTAAAAAAAAAACTCGTAAACCCTAAATCCTAACCCCTAAACCCTAAACCCAAATCCCTAAAATTAACCCTAAACCCTAAACCTACAACACTAAACCTACAACCCTAAATGTTAAACCCTAAACCCTACACCCTAAATAACCCTAAACGCTAAACCCTAAACCCTAAACCCTATACCCTAACCCTAACCCTAAACCCTAGACCCTAAAAGCATAAACCCTAAACCTTAAATCCTAAACCCTAAACCCTAAACCTTATCTTAGCGATTGATCCGATCGGTAGAAAGCCCAAGAACATCGATCTGTTTCTAACTGTATCCTTAGAGTCGAGATAGTTCTAGTTTCCTAGGGTTTTTATTTGCTCTATGCGTGCTCATTTTTTATCTATGTCATCACTTATGTCTTAGAAAACTTGATGTGTTACTTGGTTGACAAAAAAAAGAAGAAATGTTGGATCTGAGTTTGTTCTCTCTTAAAAAAACAAAAACCCAAAATCAAAAACCTAAAACATAAACGTTGTACCCTAAAACCCCTAAACCCTAAACCCTAAATCATAAACCCTAAAACCTTAAACCCTAAACCCTAAACCCTAAATCGTAACCCTAAACCTTAAACCCCAAACCCTAAACCTAAATCTAAATTAATTAAATAAATAAAAAAAACTTATACCTAAAACCTAATAAACTTAAACATAAGACTAAACCCTATGAATGTGCAGAACTTGATGGCATTACCATTAACCAGACTCATTTTTAATTTATATTACTACTTATGTCTTAAAGAACTTGGTGTGTTACTTGGTTGATGAAATCAAAAAGAAGAAATGTTGAATATAAAATTATTCTCTATTAAAAAAAACTAAATACCCTAAACCCTAAATGAAAACTTGAACCCTAAACCCTAAACGTAAACTTTTACACTAAAAAAGTAATAAAAATAAATAAACAAATAACTCTAAACCTAAAACCTGACCTAAAATAACCTAAACCCAAGCCCTAACCATGCCCTATACTTTAAACACTAGCCCCACTAAACCCTAAACCCACTAAAACCACAAACTCTGCAACTAAACTAAACCTAAAAACCAAACTTAAATCCTAAATTCACAAACCCTCGTAAACCTCTAGGCCTAAACTATAAAAAACTTACAACCACTAAACCCTAAACCTGCCCTAAAACCCTAAACACTAAACCCACAAACCCTGGCTCCTAAATGAATAAATCAAAACCCCACCAAGATCCTAAACTAACCCTAAACCTAAACTCTCCCTAAATCATAAACTATAAACCCTAAACCTTAAACCCACTATCCTAACCCTAAACCCCACAAAACCTAAACCCTAAACCCAAAACAAACACTGACCTAAGCCACAACCCTACACCTAAAATAAAAAACCTAAAGCCAAAAAACTAAATAAAACCTAAAATAAAATAAATAAAATACCTAAACATGGATAAAATACTAAAATAAAATAAAATAAAATAAATAAAAATTAAACTAAAACAAAATAAAGAAAAACTTAAACTAAACTAAAATAAATAAATTTTAAAATAAAAGGCCAAAATAAAATAAAGACTAAATGAAGAATAAAAATAAAATAAACCTAAAATAAAATAAAATAAAAACTAAATAAAATCCTAAACCTAAAAAATAAATCGAAAAATAAATAAAAAATAAAACCTAAACCTTAAACTAAAAAAAACCTAAACATAAAATAAACAAAATAAGATAAACCCAAACCTAAACTATAATAAACTAAATTAAATAAATAAAACCTAAACCTAAACCTAAAATAAACTAAACCTAAACCCTAAACTAAATAAAATATAAGCAAAAATAAACCTAAACCTAAACTAAAAAATAAAACTTAAAAATAAACACAAAATAAAAACCTGAAACCTAAACCTAAATAAATAAAATAAAAATCTAAACCTAAAGCTATAAATAAAAAATAAAACCTAAACCTAAAAATTAAAATTAAAATAAAAATAAATTAAAAATAAACATAAACCTAAAGCTAAACCTAAAAAATAAACTAAAATAAAAAAACCTAAACTAAAATAACTAAAAATAAAAAATAAACCTAAATACAAATAATAAACTAGAATAAATATAAAATAAACTAAATATATTGAAAAAACCTAAACCTATCAGTTTACTTAATTTAAAAAGATCCTCTACCTTAAACCCTAAACCCTAAAATAAATCCACCACAGGCTAAAACTAAACTTAAACCACGGATCTAGGCACTGACCCTAAACTGACCCAACCTAAAACCTAAAAAAACACTAACTGCCCTAATAATAACCCTAAACCCTAATAATAAACCTAAACCCTAAACCCTAAACCCTAAAAGATTAAATCCTACCACACTAACCTAGCAAAACTATAAACTCAAAAATCCTTAAAGGCCACCAACCCTAATGACCCTAAAGCTAAACCTTAAACCACGGATGATAAACCCTACCACAATAATCATAAACCTACCACTGAACCCTAAAATCCTTAAACCATAAACTCCTAACCCTCCACAACCCTAAACCCTAAACCACAAACCTGCCCACCCCTAAACCCTAAACTCTAAACACCAAACCATAAACCCTAAAACCCTAAAAGCCTAAAACCCTAAAAGCCTAAACCTAAAGTAAAGAAAATCCTAAAAATAAGATAAATAAAAAAAACTAAACTTAAATAAAATAAGAAAATAAAAATACACCAAAATAAAAAAAATAAAAACCTAAACTAAATTAAAATATAAAATAAGCCTAAGAATTAAAAACCTAAATAAAATTAAAACTAACAATAAAATAAAAATAAAATAAACCTAAAATAAAATAAAATAAAAACTAAATAAAAACTTAGCCTAAAAATAAATAAAAAATAAAATGCAAACCATAAACTAAAAATAAAAACTTACCCTAAAATAAAAATAAAATTAATAAAATAAAATAAACCTCAACCTAAACTATAATAAACTAAACTAAAATAAAAAAACTTAAACCTAAACCTAAAATAAGCTAAACCTAAACCTAAACTAAATAAAAAAATCAACTAAAATAAAAAACCTAAACTAAAAGTAAAATGTTAAAACCATAAAATAAAAAAAAAAATAAACCTAAAATAATAAAATAAAAACCTAAACCAAAACCTAAAAATAAAAAATAAAAACTAAAAAATAAACCTAAACCTAAACCTAAAAAGTAAACTTGGAAAAAAACCTAAACTAAACTAAATAAAAAGAAAAAAATAAACCTAAATAAAAATAAAAAAATAAAAAAAAACTAAACCTATCATTTTACTTACTTTTTCTTTTTTTAAAAAAAATCCTAACTCTAAACCCTAAACCTTAAAACTAACTTTAAACCCTAAACCCTAAACGTTAAATATACAACACTAAACCTACAACCATAACCCCTAAACCCTAAACCCTAAACCCTAAACTGTAAAT
This sequence comes from Cymbidium sinense, assembly GCA_021442155.1. Taxonomy (NCBI): domain Eukaryota; kingdom Viridiplantae; phylum Streptophyta; class Magnoliopsida; order Asparagales; family Orchidaceae; genus Cymbidium; species Cymbidium sinense. The sequence goes on along the minus strand of JAKCPB010001150.1, from coordinate 63,057 downwards.
CCTAAACCCTAAATCGTAAATCCTAAAAGCACAAACCCTAAAACTTTAAAACCCTAAACTGTAAACCATAAACTCTAAACCCTAAACCCTAAACCGTAACCCTAAGCCCTAAACCCTAAACCTTGAACCTAAACCTAAAGTAACTAAATAAATTAAAAAAAAAACCTAAACCATAAAACCTAATAAACATAAACCTAAACCTAAACCTAAACCCTAAGAATGTGCAGAACCTTGATGGTAGGAACATCACAGTGTGCTAGTTTAGTTCTGGGAGTTGAAGGCAGAGGTGGCAGTTATCATAGTGGTGGTGGGGGATCTAGAGGTGCTGGTGGATATGTAGGTGGTGATTGGAGTAGTGGCGGTTATGGAGGTGGGGGAGTAACAGAGGTTATAGCCGTGGTGGTTCTCATGGGAACTGGAGAAATTGAAGATGGCTGATTTGATCTCCTGCTTATGGAACTATGTCTTTTATTTTGCTCTATGTGTGCTCATTTTTTATCTATGTCATCACTTATGTCTTAGAAAACTTGGAGTGTTAATTGGTTGATAAAATCAAAAAGAAGAAATGTTGAATCTAAATTTATTCTTTGTACAAAAAAAAAACCAAAAACCCTAAACACTAAACTAAAACTTGGCCCAAGACCTAAAACCTAAACCCCAAACCCTAAACCATTAAATCGTAAACCCTAAAGCCTAAACCCTAAAACCTTAAACCCTAAAACCTAAACCCTAAAACTTAAACCCTAAATCCTAAACCCTAAACCCTAAACCCTCAACTAACCCTAAACCATAAACCATAAAAAGCTAAAAAGCTAAAAAGATAAACTTAAACTATATAAAACCTAAAAATTAAATAAATAAAAAACCTAAACCAAACTAAAATAAAAAATGAAAGTAAAATAAAAACCTAAATTAAAACCCAAACCTAAACCTAAATCTAAACCTAGATCTAAAAAATAAAATAAAATAAAAATAAAAACTAAACTAAACTAAAAAAAATAAAAAAACCTAGATAAAATAAAAACTAAACATAAAATAAAAATAAAATAAACCTAAATAAAATAAAATAAAAAATAAATAAAAACTTAAACCTGAAAAATAAACCTAAAAATAATAAACAATAAAACCTAAACCCTAAAATAAAAAAAAAACTAAACCTAAAATAAACAAAATAAAATAAACATAAACCTAAACTAAAATAAACAAAATTAGAATAAATAAAATCTAAACCTAAACCCAAAATAAACTAAACCTAAACCCTAAATAAAATATAATACAGTAAAAATAAACCTAAACCTAAACTAAAACATAAAACCAAAAAAGAAACCTAAAATAAAAACTTAAAAGCTAAACGTAAAAATAATAAAATAAAAACTTAAACCTAAACCTAAAAATAAAAAAATAAAACCTTAACATAAAAAATAAAATAAAAATAAAACAAAACTAAAAAAAATAAACCTAAACATAAACATAAACCTAAAAAATAAAACAAATAAAAACGTAAAATGAAATAAAAAAAAACCTAAAATAAATAAACAAAACTAAATAAAAATAAAACTAAACCTAAATAAAAATAAAAAATAAATAAAAATAAATTAATTAAACCTAAACTTACTAGTTTACTTAATTTAAAAAAAACAAAAAGTGAAATAAAACTATAATAAAAAAACCCTAACCTGAAACCCTAAAACTAACCCTAAACCCTGAACCCTAAACCTGCAACCCTAAACCCTAAACACTAAACCTTCAAATCCTAAACCCTAAACCCTAAACCATAAACCCTAAAACCCTAAAATCCTAAACCCTAAACCCTAAATGATAAACCTTGAAACCTACAGCCCTAAACCCTAAACACTAAACTCTAAACCCTAAAAGCTAAACCCTAAATTGTAAAAACCTAAAAACCAAAGCCTAAACTAAATAAAACTTAAAAATAAAATAAATAAAAAAACATAAACCTAAATAACTAAAATAAAATCAAAACTTAAACTAAAACCTAAACCTATACCTATACCTAAACATAAAAATAAAATAAAATAAAAAATAATAATTAAAATAAAATAATGTAAATAAAAACCTAAACTAAATTAAAAAATAAAATAAACCAAAAAATAAAAAACCTAAATAAAAAAATTTAAATGTAAAATAAAAACAAAATAAACCTAAAATAAAATAAAAACTAAATGAAAACCTAAACCTAAAATATAAACCTTAAAATAAATAACAAATAAAAATAAACCCTAAACTAAAAATAAACCTAACCTAAAATTAACAAAATAAACTAAACCTAAGCCTAAACTAAAATAAATAAAACATAAAATAAACTACACTTAAACCCTAAAGTAAATAAAATAAAATAAACTAAAAATAAACCTACACCTAAACTAAAAAATAAAACCTAAAAATAAACCTAAAATAAAAACCTAAAACCTATGCCTAAAAAGATAAAATAAAAACATATACCTAAACCTAAAAATTAAAAATAAAAACTAAACCCCAAAATTAAATATTAAACCTAAACTTAAAAGATAAAATAAAAATAAAAATAAACTAAAAATAAACATAAACCTAAACAGAAACCTAAAATATAAACTAAAATAAAAAACCTAAACTAAACTAAATAAACTTAAAATAAATAAACTAAACTAAATAAAAAATAAACATAACTAAAAAGACAAAATGAACTAAAATAAATTAAATATAAAATAAATAAACTTAAACCTACCGGTTTACTTAATTTAAAAAGAAATAAAAAATCATAAACCCTAAACCCTATACCCTAAACCTTAAACCCTAAATCCTAAACCCTAAGCCTACAACTCTAAACCCTAAACCCTTGACCCTAAACCATAAAAAACTCTAAACCTAAACCTAAACCCTAAACCCTAAATCCTAAACCCTAACCTAACCCATCCACACTTAAATCCAAACCACAAACCCTAAACTCTAAACTATCCAGTGACCCTAAACCCCTAAACCCTAAACTAAACCTTAAAACCCTAAACCCTAAATCATAAATGCTAAACCCTAAAACCTAAACCATAAACCCTAACCCTAAACCCTAAACACTAAAACCCTAAACCCTAAACCCTAAACCAAAAACCCTTAACCTTAATCCCTAAAAACTTAAAAGCCCAAGGCTAAAAAAAATAAATCTAAAAATAAATAAATAAATAACCCTAAACCTAAATAAAATAAAATAAAATAAAAACCTAAACTAAAACTTAAACCTAAACTTCAAAATAAAATAAAATAAAAATAAGATAAATAAAAAATAGAAAATAAAAACCTAAAATAAAGTAAATAAAATAAAATAAAGCTAAGAATAAAAACTTTAATAAAATTAAAATTAAAATAAATAAAGATAAAAATAAAATAAAAACTAAATAAAAACCTAAACCTAAGAAATATACCTAAAAATAAATACCTAAAAATAAATATAAAATAAAATCAAAACACTAAACTAAAAAAAACCTAAACCTAAAATAAAAATAAAATAAACCAAAACCTAAACTAAAATAAACTAAACCAAAATAAATAAAACCAAAATGTAAACCTAAAAATAATTAAACCTAAACCTAAACCTAAACTAAATGAAATAAAACAAACTAAAAATAAACCTAAACTTAAACTAAAAAATAAAACCAAAAAATAAACCTAAAAAAAACTTAAAACATAAACCAAAAAAATATAATAAAAACCTAAACCTAAACCTAAAAATAAAAAATAAAACTTAAACTTAAAAAATAAATTAAAAATAAAACTCAACTAAAAAATAAACCTAAACCTAAAAAATAAAATAAAAAAGCTAAAATAGAATAAATAAACCTAAAAATAAAATAAATTAAATAAAATAAAAAAAATAAACCTAAATAAAATAAAAATAAAATAAACTCAGATAGATAAAAAATAAACTAAATAAACTAAACCTATGGGTTCACTTAATTTTTTAAAAGAAAACAAACCTATATCCTAAGCCCTAAACCACAAATTCTAAACATTAAAACCCTAAACCCAAGCCCTAAACCTGACCCTAAACCTGCACAACCCTAAAATCCTAAACTCTAAAACCTAAACCCTAAACCCTAAACCTAAACCCTAAACCCTAAACCTAAACCCACAAACCACAAACCTGACCCTAAATCCACAAACCCCAAACTCTAAACCCAAACTCTAAACCCTAAACTAACCCTAAATAAGAATGTGCATAACCTTGGCTGACACATCACCTTCAACTAGGCTTAGTCTAGATTTTATGGTGGAGGTGAAGCGAGTGGCGGTTATCCTTGGTGGTGGGGGAATCTAGAGGTGTTTGGATATGGAGGTGGTTGTCAGACCAGTGGTGGCTATGGAGGCGAGAGGAGAGATGGAGGTTATAACCATGGTGGTGGCGGAGGGAGAGATCGGGGATATGATGGCAAATCCTGTTGCTCGAGAGGTGGGGGTGGTTCTGATGGGAACTACAAAAATTGAAGAATAGTCGATCTGATCTGCTACTTATGAAATCATGTCTCTACAGACAAGATGGTTCAAGTTATCTAGGGTTTTTGATTTACTCTATGGGTGCACATTTTTTATCTATGTCATTGCTTGTGTCTTAGTAAACTTGACGTGCTATTGGATTGATGAAATCAAAAAAAAGAAATATTGAATATGAATTTATTCTCTGTTAAATAAAAAAACCTTAAATCATAAACCCTACACCCTAAACTAAAACTTAAACCCTAAACCTAAACCCTAAATCCTAAACCCTAAAAACCATAAACACTAAACACTAAATCCTAAACCCTAAACATTAAATGCTAAACCCTAAATCATAAACCCTAAACCCTAAACCCTAAACCATAAAACCCTACCACTAAACCCAAACTCTAAACCCTAAACTTTAAATCATAAAACCCTAAACCTAAAACCTATGGCTTAAATCCCAAACCCTAAACCCCAATCCCTAAAAAACTAACCATAAACCTTAACCCAAACCCTAAACCCAAAACTTTGAATAAAGATGTCATTAGGGGTATATCTAAAGAATGACCTATTCATAACATAGTTATGGTAGCTAAAGAAAATGTCTTCAAGAGACTTTCCCTTGACTATTAAAGATTTTGATACCTTAAACCCTAACCCTAAATTATATTATAATACCATATATTATAGTATAATGTAGCATCATATATTTGAGCATGTAGTGATGTGTTTTTGGATGTTATAAGATGTTTTGAAATGTTTTAGTATATTATGGTAGTATGCCCTATAGCATGCATTAATATAAATCATACAAATTTTGATTTAATAAATCAGATAATGAAAGTTGTTAAATTTGAATTGGGAATTAGGTTGTATTACCAAAGGTGTGGTATGCCACTTGTAGTATAGAAAGTAAGATTTTATGTTCAAAATAAATATTATACATTGTAGCATAGTGTATCAACATAAACCATAATATATTGTTCTACGCATTTTAAATTCTTTTAATATTTTACAATCATACAGTCAAGCCTACACTAGCATTATTTATAAAAATGTTGATTTAGACTTTAAAATGGTGAAATTTGCCAAATTCATAATAGGTAGAGCATGGCTTCACAATATATTATTTTAATTTAAAATATTTAAGTGAAACGACTAGAATTTATATATATATTAGACTAATTTTATGATTTTTTTATCTCAAGCAATCCCTTGTGATGTGATATGCAATATAACATAATATAATATGTTATAGTGTATTATAATATAGGATGCCATAACATAGTGTAGCATCATGCATTATAGCATACTATTGTGTATTGCTACTTATTGTTTAGCATATTTTAGTTTATTATAGCATGATGTAGTATAGTTTGTACTGGTATAATTCATAAAAATACTAATTTATAGGTTAAGATGATTGTATTTGGCCAAATTTAAGGTAAGCTTTAGGGAACATCATAGGTGGTGTGCTATGGTGTCTCATTTAATCAAAAGAATGGAATTTTGCATCCAAAATAAATATTCATTTTTCAACCAAATTTTATAAATTTTTTGCTTAAAGAGATTCATTTTAAGGTGTAATGTAAGATAATATATTATATGAAAGTATATTAAATAAAATATAATGTACATAACAATATAATTTCACATATATATGAATGTGGTGGTGTGTTACTAAATGTTATTGTACAATTTAGTTTGTTTTACTTTTGTTATAATACATTGGGTCAAAACTCACAAAAATGTTAATTTGAAGGTTGAGATGGAAGAATTTGGCCAAATTCACAACACACACCAAAATCAACACCAAAATTATGCTATTTTGTACCATTTATAATATAAAATAAACAATTTTACATCCAAAATGAACATTATTCATATTTTGAGAAAATTTTATTATTTGTTACTTTTATGTGATTCTAATAAGGTAGAATGTTAGGAAATATAATATATTATAGCAAATTGTAATATAACATAATATATTATAATATAACATCATATATAATAATATAATATAGTGTGTTAATTTTATGATATAATATGTTTAGCATGATATATATAGTTAGTTTGAGCTTACACCATCAAAATCATAAAATGTTGATTATAATGTTAAGATGATGTAATTTGAAGGAATACATTGTTATGCTTTTGGTTGAAATATTAAAGGTGTACATAAGAGAAGAAATAAGATTTGATGAGAATTCCATGTCAAGGATATGGAGGAGATCTGCTAGGGGATCACACATGGAATGGACATCACATGTGAGGGGTCTATGTTGAGGGCATAGAAGAAGAAAATCACTGGGATAAGTTTGAATTTGATTTGATTATATGATTTAAGGAAAGATCCACTATGGATAAGAATCTATAATCCACCATGGATTAAGATCAATTGACTTTAATTTATTTTATTTTAATTGATGTAGGAGGCATCTGCTAGAGATATGGGCTAGTTTCGGGGATTGGTATATGAACCTTCCACTATGGAAGCAAGTTTGGGCTATCCACTGGGGATTGGGATTTGAGTTTGATTTTATAGATTTTCTTAGGGATGTATCCGCTGGGAATAAGACTTTGGTTGAATTTCTTTAATTTAGACTCTATTAAGGAGTTGGTTTAATTTGGCTCCATTGGGGAGGTTGGTTTTGAATTTGATTTGTTTGCTTGAATTATTTATATATGATTTGGGGCTCCATTAGGGAGAAGGTTATGATTTAACTCCACTGAGGAAAATCATATCGGGTTTAATTTAATTTGAGTTAACATATGGACCTATTAGGTGTGATGGATCCCAGAGAAGAGGCTATATCGACCTTGACCTAGGTTTACAAATCTAAAGGGATAGTCTAATAGAGTGGTAGCCAACCTAAGGGTTTCCTTTTGGTGTGCAATGTGTGCTAGGAAGAAGGCGTGGACTTACATCTTCCAAAGTGCAAAACAACTATTGTGACATTGGATGCACAAAAATGAACGACCTAGGGACTATAGTGAATGTCGTTAGGGACTTATGACAACTAAAAAGTAGGCAAGATTAATTTTATCTTAATTTCATGTGATTTTGTATCATTTATTTGGTTTAGTTTGATTTCAAATTGAGGGCATATCCATTGGGGATGTGAGCTATGTCAAATTTGATAGAGTTAATTTATGGATCATGTTAGTGTGAGATGGACCCACTAAGAAGGGTCTATATCAGACTTGTCTTATCTCAGATTTACAAATCTAAAGGGATAGTCTACTGCGGTGGGGTGGTAGCCAACCTAAGGGGTTGCCTTTGGTGTGCATACTATACTAGAAGGCATAGTAGACTTACATCTTCTAAAGTAGGGAACAACCCTTGGTGACTATTGATAATAAATAGAACCCGACTTAGGGGAGACTACTGAGTGAATGTCACTGGGGGCTTATATCAACTCAAGAGTAATCAAGAGATTCCTATAGGGAGTTTTCCTGACATTATCTTAAAGATAAGATGCCTTCTTGGGAAAAGGTACCGCTTGGGATGTCTTTCTAATCCACAAGTGAATATATATTTTATTTATATGTTTGTGTGGACCCTATTTGTGTGTGAGGGATCACACTGAGAAAGGGCTATGTCAGCCTTGACCTATCTCGATTTATTAGACCAAGGAGAATCACATCCATAGGATGGATTCTTTTAGGGGTGGTTATAAGGAAGAGAACTATCCAATCTAGTAATCTAGGTAGTGTCTAAATGGGGTCACAAAGGATGTGATGCAAATATAGTGCCCACAGGGGAGGTGCTGCTAGGGGCATTATCTAGAGTGCTAGAAAAGAAAGCCTAGAGGTCTACGATGGCCAACTCAAAGAGAAAGCATAACAGAATTACATCTTCCATGAGTGGTATATCGTAAGGTATGAGAACCAACCAACCTAAGTTGTATTCGTTAGCATGATTGGTGTATCCATTAGCATAGTGAGAACCAACCAACCTAAGGTGCCCATCGGTGTGCAATGATCAATCTAGAAAGAGAGCGTGTAGGCTTACAACTTTCCAAGCAGAACTGAACATCAAGATAGTCTTTCATCAGTGGGACATATACTATTTAACCTAGAGCGACTACTAAGAGGAGAAAACACTTGAAGTAGTCGGAGGAAGGAGCTACTATGGGACTTATCTTAAACTTTAAATATACTTGACCTAGTGCATGAAGGCTAATCAAGAAGAAAGCATAAGACTCACATCCTCTTAAATGAAGCCAAAAATGGGGTAGCTTACCGACCATAATAAAATACCAAACTAACAAGGCACTCATCGATGTGTGGTGGCCAAGTAAGGAAGGAAAGTGTAGCGGACTTACATAAGCAAGAAGGCTAGGGTGACACACTAGGGTAACCGCGTCGACTGAAGCATCTTGAGTGAGTGTCATTTGGGGTGTTATCTCAACTCAGAGTAGCTCAAGATAAAAGATATGTGTTTGTTTTATATGTTTGTGTGTAGTTTATGTTTGTGTTGTGTCAATGAAGGATAGGATCTGCTTGAGTTCATTACACCTACCCTAAAAACATCATGGCAGACTCATAAATAAGAATACTTTCAACATGGAAAAGATTGAATTCAAAATGGAATTTTCATTGATGATAATTATTTTCAAACATGATTTATAATATTTCTTTAAGTAGAGCCCATTGATTGGAAGCATTGGGCACTCTCCCTTATGATTAATAATCTGATAAGATCCTCCATGGTAGGGCTTCTCTATGAAAAAAGGGCCTTCCCAAGTGGGTTCAAACTTGCCTCCCATCTTACGACGGGCAATAATCAATCTCCTCAAAACTAAAATAAGTTCTCCTACTTGAAAAGCTTTAGGATGGACCAACTTGTTGTGAGCTTGAATAATTTTAGCTTTGTACAACTCAAGGGTTTTTTTTAAGGAAACCCCATATAGGGGGAATTTTATTGCCACAAAAAATAAGGTTATAAGGTCCTTAAAAGGGGATAAACTCTAAAATGGTGAGAACAACAACATAGAAAATCTATCTAATTACATCCAAAAGCAAGTAAAAGCAAAAGAACAGTAGATACATAGAGATCAACAATGGAAGATCTGGGCCAAAGCGAGCTATGTAGAATCAGAAATGAACACGCAATGCACACACAAAAAAAGGAAAGCTGCATCTACAAATATGAAAGAAGAATTAATCTGAGATCAATAAGAGGCATAATAATGAATGGGAAAGTTTGAGGGGAATAAGATATTCACACCAATTGGGGCGGCAAATGTGTGCATCAAGCAACCATTATTATGGATACACGAGTTACTACCAAACCAATAGGGTGAAGCCATCATAAACAAACTTGCCAAGATAGCAGGAGGATGAAGGATTTGTGTTCCTTAGTACTTGCAAATCTAAATAAAGCCAAATATAATGTATATGAAAAATACAAACCATTATCCCAAAATAGGCTATCGACCATTATATGCACCATAGCATCAATTTAACATGATAGAAAAACCAACTGGAAGATGAATCCATGCCTAAGTGAAATAAAAGTCTAGCCATGATCATAACCAAAATTTAAAGAAGCCAATTACAAGATAAAACCTGATGAAAAAAATCACCACACCAATGATTACACGGCAGCCAACCCAACCAAACAAAGAAGGAACCATATGAAAGTATTGATGGGAGCAAAACACAAAGTGTCCAAGAATTCAAAATAAAACATTCAATGAGGTGGAGGAATAGAAAAACATTCCAACTATTGGAAACTAGTAAAACTAAATGCAAGAGTTAACGGTGATGGAAATAAACCAAGTAAATCATTGCTCTGGGACAAACATCAAACCAAAGTAGGCCAAAAAAAGGGCCCTAGCAAATATTGATAGCAACAAACACAATGAAACTACCGAAACGATATTCCATGATGCGGAGAAACCAAAAAACCACTTGCTCAAAGAACATAAAATGACATGCCATCCATCTAAGAAACATAAAACACTCCCAATGAGGGAACAACAAACTAAATATACCAATAAAATCTTGAAGTGGGTCCACAAGGTTTTAACTAACTGCTGATGCCACTATCGCTTGTTATTGTCGAGTATTTTCTTCAATATTTAAATAAGAATTTTATTGAAGGCTTCTGCTAAGCCATTTACCCTAGGGTAGTTGATGGTAAAATATCTCCAATCTATATTGTGACTCCAAGCAAAGTTTTTGATCTCGGTGCTCTTGAATGCAGTAACATTATCAAATATAATTTATCGAGGCACACTAAACCTATATACGGTATGGTTCCTAAAAAATTGGAGAACATGCTAAGTTGTGACCTCTTTGAGAAAAATCTTCTTCACCCATTTGGAAAAAGTAGTAAGTAACAACTAAGATGAAACGATGACCCTTGGAAGAATTAAGATCAATCAGATCCACTATGTCGGTATCCCAACCCTCGAATGGCCATGAGGCCAATGTAGGATATAGAATGTTGGGTGGTTGGTGAAGGGCCACAATGTGTATTTGACATTGATGGCATTGCCTAGCCTTATCCATGCAATCTTTGATCATCGATGGCTAGTAGTATCCCAATCTCTTGATTATGGCTTTCATTTTCAAACCATATTGGTTGGCTCCACATAGTCCTGAGTGTACCTCAGTCACGATCATATAGGCTTCATGCTTGTATAAATAACATAACCACATATGATTGAAAGATCATCAATACAAGACACCATCCACAAGACCATAGGAAAGTGCTCTCTACTTTATCTGATGGGCTTGAGACTTCTCTTGAGGTAGTTTTCCTTTATTTAGGTAATCCATGAATGGTTTCCTTTAATCCAACTCCTTGTCCTTCTTCAACAGCCTCCCCTTCAAGAGTACTTTTGATGAGTTCAATATCAATAAGGATAAGACTTGTCTATTTTGACCTTTATTGATATGGACTCATCCTTTAATGCCAACTCTTTGGCAAGCTTAAAGCATACACTATGGTGTTCTCTCCTCGAGAAATCTTATAAATGGTAACCTCTGGGATTTGGGCCAATAACTCCATGGTGTACTTGTCGTAATGATGGAGCTTTGGTTTATAACCTTATAGAACCCAAAGATTTGGTTGATAACTAGCTGAAAATCCTCAAAGATGTTGATGTTCTAGATGCTTAGAGTAATGACTAACTCTAGACTAACAATGAGAGCCTCATATTCAGCTTCATTGTTGGTGCAAGGATTAGATAGATGATATAAGAATCTCATCACATAACGGTCCAGAGTTAAGAGAACTATTCTTACCTCAGACTTTTCTAGAATAGTAGATTATGGTTCTTCTCTCTTTGAGAGGAAGCCGCACCATCAAAGCACATCTCCCAGTAGTGAATGCTAGTATCCCCTAAGTTCATAATTTATTCATCAGGGAGATCATCACTAAATGGAGAGTCAGCAGGAAGTGGGTGTGCTGCTATGAAATATGCTAGTGCTTATCCTTTCACCACATAAAGGGTTATAAAGGTAATGTCAAACTATGAAAGGATCGTGGATCATCATGTCAACTGTCGAGATAATTTCGATTGTGTCATGAGATACTATAGTAGATTGATCCTAGAGATTAAGTTTACCTTATGAGGAAGCATGTAGTACTGTAGCTTTGGGATGCAAAGATTAAAGCTAGCCAATGCTTCTCAATTGGTGGATAATTAGCCTTAGAAGGGATTAGATGATGGCTAAGGTAGTGGAGTGCATTTTCCATCCCTTCGTCATTGGCTTGGGCCAACAAAGCACCAAATGAGTCATCTAATGCAGCAGTATAAAGTATGAGCGGCTTGCCTGGGATAGGGGTTTTTAGGACTAGCGGCATCATCAGGTAATGCTTGATGTCTTCGAAGGCATGCTCACACTTGTCATCCCACTTGAACTTGGTGCCCTTTTTGACAAGTGCTGAGAATGGCTGACATCTTCCAGATAGGTTGGATATAAAGCATCTTAGATATGCCAACTATCGTTAGAATGATCTAAGTTGAGTTAAACTTTTAGGGGGTGTCATTTCTAATATCTCCTTGATGTTCTACAAATCAATTTCGAATCTCTGGTGTCGGATAATAAACCCAAGGAATTTCTCTGAAGCTATTCTGATTGCTCACTTCAGGGGGTTCATTTTGAGTTTAAATTTTCTTAACTGTTTGAAAACTACTCTCAAGTCAAAGGGATGATCTTCCATTTCTCTACTTTTGATGATCAACATGATGATGAATGAATGAGTTCATCGAAGATTTGAGTCATAGCCCGCTGGTATGCAGCAACAGTATTTTTAAGGTTGAAAGGCTTGACCTTATAGCAATAGATTCTGATCGAGGTTTGAAAAGTAGTGTTTCTTTCATCTTCAAGAACCATCTTTAATTGGTTATATCCATATGAACCATCCATCAAAGAGAAGACTACATAAGATGAGGTGATGTCCACCATCAACTTTGGGATTGGTAGTGGAAATTTATCTTTTGGACATGCCTTATTTAAATCCCAAAAATAGACCCATATGTGAATTTGGTCATTCTTTTTCTTAATTGGGATGATGTTGGCTAACGAGGGAGGGTATTGTTCTTCTCAAATGAAGCCAACATTGAACAATTTCTTGACTTCAGAAATGACCTGTTGTTCTATGTCTAATCGCATACGTCTCGAATCTTACTTGATAGGGTTAGCAGTAGTCTCTAATAGTAGTTTATGGACCGCTATGTTAGGAGCCAATCCAGGCATCTCTTCATAACTCCATGCAAAGCAGACCTTAAACTCAGTCAATAGCCTAACTAAGTCATTAGTTTCAATTTTATTCAACAAATAACTGATGTATGTCGGGAATGGTTCTTCTTCAGTTCCTAACTTGATTTCCTTGAGCTCGTCAATGGTTGACTTGATCTCTTCTTCAAACTCTAGTAGTGCATCTTTGACTTTAAAATCATCTAGATCATCTAAAGTTTCTAAGCACAACTCCTCATATGAGTTAATGTGATTTGAAAAGAACCTATCAATTCCAAATGATTGGTGATGACTAAGCAATAATCATCATCATCGACTGGACCCACTATACCAAATCTTAGTCCCAATCTTTATTGAGAGCTTTTGCATCTATTCTTAGATATTCTTTTGAAGTAGTCTGACTTGTGCTTTGACCAAGTATGTGGGATTAACCCTTTCTTTGCTAAATTATTGACACAAGGCAACTACCAATCAAAAGGTAATTCTATTAAATTTTTATATGAACTATCCTCAAGTTCTACATCAACTTCTTGACTTCAGGATGATGCTTTCAAAAAGAACCTCTAAGTCTTTACACTTGTGGATGACTTAGGGGCTTCCTTAACTACCAAACCCTCAGCTTTTTGAAAGGAAAGTGGGGTTAGAGCTAAGGTTCCCAACTGATGCCTAACTGTTTCACATATATACTTGGATGCACATATTATTTGCTTAATCTAATTAACTATTAATCATGACTCAATTGCCAAAATGACTTGGAGTAATTAATTAAGAAATAGACTTGGAGCAAAAAATACCTTTAAAATGAGTAATTAATAAAGATCATTTATAGACTTGGAGTAATTAATTAAGTCCCTTAATCTAATTAACTATTAGTCATGACTCAATTGAATTAGGGCACTTTTATTTCCTAAGATCATTGCAAGTTTATTTTCCATGCATATCATGTTAGCTCATAATTATTTAGTACATTACTTTAAGGTGACATAGGTAAGGGTAATTAATTCATCTAATTAAGAGTTCAACATAATTAACCCATAAAATCAACTTACATTTCATAAATTAAATCAAATCACTAATGTGGAATGGGTTTAAAACATCATGTGATGATTTCTCTTCTCCTCTTTAAATCAAATCAAATCAAAACTTAATTAATAAAGCTTTGGTTTGCTTTAAATAATCTTATTTGATTTTATTGTCCTTAGAACTAGTTTGGTTGAATGAATCACATGCTTATATTTGATTGTCCTTTTTCCAATCATTTTAAATTGGTATGTCATTTGAATTCATTCATCCATATATTTAAAATCAAGTAAAATAAAATGGATTTCCTTTATGTAAGCTTGCATGTGTTGATTTTATTTAATATATCAATTATCGCTATTAAATCTAAATGTATTTTTCAAAGCTTATAAATGAATAATATATTATTTATGATGCAAGTTATAAATACATAAGAAATGCATTGCATATAGCTTAAGTGTATGAATGTTGAGTTCTCTTTCCTCTATTCATCTGTTGATTTATATAAGATTGAATGTTAATGGGTATATAGTCTAGGCATCTAGAGAATGCAAGGCTTTAAAAGCTTAGGTCATTTGATTACCTCACTTCGTTGGTTTAACAATAACACATACCCATTTGATTTCATTCTTCTGTATTTCAACATTAGAATTTGGATAGATCTTTAATTCATATAAATAAATGATTCAATCAAAAAAATATATATGTTCTTTGCATGGTTATCTTTTCCCTCATTTATGTATACATCCATGTGTGTCCAAAAAAGCATGTATATAGTCTAGACATCCTAGGAATACGAGGCTTTAGTTAGCCCCAAGTAGGTCATTTGGTTATCTCACTTCCCTGGTTTAACAATGAATTCATATCTTTCTACATGTATATGTATATGTGATTAGTGAATGAAAATCCCATTTTACATTAAAATTGCATGCATTCATAATTGACTAAGTTGTTTAAATAATTAGCCATATAATTTGGAACTTACTTTCTATGTTCATGTATACGAATTTACATATGTTTGAATGCAAATGGGTATATAGTCTAGATATCTCAAGAATCAACTTTAGCTAGCTCCAAAGGTCATTTGATTACCACTTCCCACAGTTTAACAACATATGCATTTAATTTCATTCTTATGTCCTTTTTTGTATAAGAATTTGGATAAAGTTTTAAATTAATATGTTTAAAAATTACAATCAAATAAAATATAAATTCTAGACATACACATACATTGATCATTTAAGTGTGCTAAAATATATTTGCATATATAGGTATACCCAGGATTAAATCATATGGATGTTACATGTTATGGAAAAGGATGATTTAATATATGTCATGTGGTAGTAATTCAGTTAAATTAATCTTAAGATTCCTTTTATTTTGAATAAGATTATTAAAAGTGAACTTAAACTTAGGATTAACTAAATCATTTATTAAGCCATTCACTAAAGAGAACTAAATCAAATTAATATACTTTAGAAAGTGACTTAAGGTAGGGATGAAAGAGGGTCATCCTATTTTCCTCTCTTTATAACACAGTTACTAAGTGTAATTAAATGAAACAAAGAAAACACAAATTAAAATTCTCAAATAAATTAAACTACTTCAAGTGAAATCAACCTTTCATGTTAAATGAATCTTATACTTAGAAAATACAACACTAATTAACAAGGCTTACCACACAAACCTTAATACACACATTATAATTACGTCACCACTTCTAGTTCTAAGTTACGATGGTGTATGATATGATGTATATTTTGTTTTATGTTATATTATTTTAGATTGGATGTTAGGATGTATGTTTTGTAGACTAGATGATAGGAATATTAATCATGTTTTTTTATAGGGATTATGCTTAAGGGATACTAAAAATAAATGTGAATGCTTTTTTTGCAAGTTGCTTAAATCCTTAAGTATAATCCAAGTTAGGACAGGTAGGCTTAGTTACCCATGTGTAAGGTACTAAGTCCAAGTTATAAATACAACTGCTTGGGATTAAATGTATATTTAGCTAACCTCTATTATGGAGGTGTAGTTAGATTTACTTTTCCCACATAAATGTAATTTTGCAATATGAAATAGGATTAGTGCCATGGGGATTAGGATGAGTAATGGCCGAAGGCTTTGTCCTGGGTGTCTGTGATGCCTTTGAAGCAAGTACCATCCAAATCAAAAATGGAGATATGAAGAAAGAAGACCCCCCATAGCATTTAATATAATTATAATTATTCTTTCATATTCTAGGTTTTATAAGGGTAGAGCTCGGATACCCATATTTTCTCTTTTTGGGTTGTACAACGGTACCCGACTGCACCGGCCTTCTACTATTTTATGATATTTTATATAATTTTTTGATGTTATGTTTACATTATGCATTAGGATGGAATCCTTTTCATAATTTCTTAAATGGTTGATGCTTTAATGTGTGGCTTGGATACGATTAGGCTCCTAGGATAAAAATTACTTTTCTACCCAACTAATCACTCATAACTAAATTTTAAACAACTCATAACCTCATCATAAATCCTAAGACATAAATAAGATAATTAAAAGATTTTGCAACCCCTTAGTTGTACGGTTATATGTTTCACATCATCCATGCATATTCTTTATATCTTGAACATGAAGGATCTCCATCCTTACATGATAAAGGAATGCTTGACTTGTGAGGGCATCCCTTGTGGTGGAGAACACCTTCTTCTAGTTGATTTGACCCATAACTTATTTCATCATGCATTTATGCAAAATAAATCCTAAAGCTTCTATCAAAATGAAGTGTCTAAAATGAAATAAAATTTGAAAAGATTTTGCATCTATAGATTAAGTCATATGCTCATACCACTCATGCTCTAGTCTCTTAGGGAGTGTGTTTAGGACTTTAGTCTATTTCTAATTAAATAACTACCCTAGCTATCTTGCAATTCATAAGACCAGACTACATGGTTTTAAAATCATAGGAGGAGTTAGCTAACAGCCACTCCAAGTGCTTATAAGTCCATAAGTCGAACAATTTATTCTCTCTTATGGAGGTAAACCCTTATGTCCACCTATGTAGATTTAGGTCATGCTTTGCTGTACTAAAGATCCGAGATTTAGGATCCAAGGTATCTATTTCTTTTAGGCTATGAGCATAAATTCTCACCTCTTAGGCATTCCCACAACCTTATGTTGGTGGATTATAAGCCCTAATAATCTAATTAAATTTCAACTCAAAACATATAAATCTCCTCAACTTCAAAATTATAAAGCCCAATCATAGGATAGATTGAAATGCTCACTAGGCCATTTATTACTTATTTCATTTGGATTCCAAAAATAAATCTTCTTTTTGAACTTTCCTAATCGATTTTCAAGATACAACCAATCCTTTAATAGTATAACCTTGAAATCTTTGGAGATGATAATTGTCTACTTTAATCAAAAGTATTCTTAGGAAATTTTATTTCCTAAGATGTAATTAACTATGAGTCTTGCATCCATAAACTTAAGAACCTGATTTAATATAAACCCTACTTTATTCATCAATGTAAAGTAGGGGAAAAATCTCGGGTACATTAAAAGACCCATCATGCCTTAGGAGTCCTTATTACATGATTAGGCTCACTATAGGGGTGATGCCTCTATCTTTCGAGATAGTACATCAAACCTCAATTTTTATCATCTCAAAAAAGTACCCCCACTATGTAAGCTTTGACATACACTTGGGTCCTAGAACTCGGATACTTTGCTACCAACATCCATTGTAATGTAAAGAGGTGGTTGTGGTTGGTCATCCCTAAGAATAAGTCTTCATCACTAAATGTAACTCCTAAGATGTCCTTTAGGTGGCATGCCTCCTCTTTAGTAGCGGTCAGCTGAGCTAAGCATATCTATAGATCAAGTAAGGCCTTGATTAGATATTCCCTCATCTATTTGGATAAGACAAGGATGTCGTATGTGCTTAACTTAGCTGTAAACTTTGTAAGGTGAGCTAGGACATTATAATCAACTCTACCTTGGTCATCCACAAGTATCCATTGGAGCATCTATGGAGGGGATATCTCTCAACTAATGACTTTACCCTTATAGGTGCTACAAGGAGGTAGAACTTTATGATTGCATAGATTGACTTGGTGACTTCTTGGAATGATGAGATTGTGAAAAGTTCTACCTTCTCATGAGCATACCTATAGCTTCTTATGGAATCCTTAGAGTTAGTTGACTCCAAGTCAATCTCAAGAGGTGAACTTGATTGATTCAGAGAAGGATAGTCTAACTCTAAATAAGAAAAGAAAGGATAAGAACTATTATATCTATTATTTTTATTTAGACTCAAAGAGCTTTCAATAGGAATAAAATAAAGAGGATTAGAAATAGATAATATATGAGTATAGTCAGCCTTCTTCATTAATTTCTTTTTGGGTGGAGGTTCATGAGAGAAATCAAGTAAAGTAAGTAAAGTAAGGGATTTTGTTTCCTTATCCAATGCTCTTATAGAAGAGGAGCAAGCGAGAAGATTGGTAGCTGCAATGGTGGAGAATACTAGACTCAAGCGGTGGCTTTGCTACTAACTATCTCAAAAGTATTATGGTGAGGTTTGCTACTTGAACACCACAAGGAAAGCTTCATGATCTTAGAAATGATCTTCTTAGAAATTGGATAGGGAATAAACCTTCTTGCTTTTTAAGAGGATCACAAGTATCCTCAAGGATTACTCTAACAAAACTGGATGGTTGTTCTAATAAAATTCCTTAGGGAAAACTATGGCTAATTATACACTCAAACTAGTCCTTAAAAGTGATACAATCCTCTAAGACATGGCCTAACATGTGGTGGTTGGGGCATAGCTAGGATCATCGCTCTTGCCCACTTCCTCCGGCCTCATAGGCACTGGTGACTAAAAGTAAGGTTTCTTTAAGAGATTCACAATGATTTTCCTAACTACCTAACTCTTGAATGAATGAATTCAATCTATCGTAAGAGTAGGTGGAAAGTATCTACAGTGATGAATATGAATCGCTAGGTAGGCTCTGAGGTGGTGAAATTATCATTATGGCGTACAATGGGCATATGATGGCTGGTGGAAAAGGAGGTGGCAAGGAGGCTTGAGCTCATAGTCTCTCATACTACACTCATTCTTATCCCATTTGTCCACGGCTTCTCAAATACCTTACTTGGGCTAGATGATTGGTCGGAAAAGAAAATTTGGCTTCCTCTTATAGGCTAGCCACCTTGTTGATTAATTTCTCGAATTTTTTGATGGTAAAGCCCTTAAGTATGAAGGTGATTGCACATGGATATTCTTGAGAAGAATCTCAATGGCATGTTGTTCGGACAGTTGTGGTTCGCATTTCATGCTCAGGTTGCGCCACTTAAAAATGTAATCAACAAGGGACTAGTTGAGTTTTTGTTTCTTTACAACGAGATCGCCTACGGTCACCCTCTACTAAGCTCTAGCAAACCTCTTGACGAAGAGGTGCTCCAACTCAAAAAATTCTTCGAACCATTAAGTTCAGCATAATCAAACAATAATAGAATCTAACAAATAAGAAAGCGTTCTAATGACCTAGACTTTAAAGAGTGCAATGTGTTATCATGGGTTCCCACTATCATCAAAGATCTTGAAGGATGGTGGCAAAACCTAAATAAAATAAAAAACTAAATAAAACCTAAAAAATAAAATAAATAAAATAAACCTAAACACTAAACTAAAAAAACTAAACCTAAAATAAAATAAACATAAACCTAAACTAAAATAAACTAAACTAAAATAAATAAAACCTAAACCTAAACTAAATTAAACTAAACCTAAATAAAAACTAAATAAAATAAAACAAACTAAAATAAACCTAACCTAAACTAAAATAATACCTAAAATAGACCTAAAAAAAACCTATGTAAACCTAAAAAATAAAATAAAAACCTAAACTTAAACATAAAATATAAACTAAATAAAATAAAAATAAACTACTAAATAATACCAAAATTAAAAATAAACTAAATAAATAAAATAAAACTAAATATAATAAAAATAAACTAAAATAAATAAACATAAACTAAATAAACCATTTATTTAAAATAAAACATAAATAAAAAATAATAAATACTCACCTACCAACCCTAACTACTCCACTCTGACCCTAAACCTTCACCTACCTCCCTAGCCCAAATAACACTACCACCTGAGCCCTAATCAACCCTCTACCAAACTAACCTGAGCCACACCCTAAAACCTAACCACAAAACTAAAACTAATAAAATCAAAAGAAAAAAAATAAAAAACTTAAATAAAATAAAAAAAAAATAAAAAAAAAATTAAAAACATAAACTAAAACCTAAACCAAAACCTAAAGAAAATAAAATAAATAATAAAAGAAACTAAACTAAAAAAATAAGATATAAACCTAAACTAAACTAAAAATAGAAAACCTAAATAAAATAAAATTAACCTAAAATAAAATAAAAATAAACTTAAAAATAAAATAAAATAAAACTAAATAAAAAACCTAATAATAATAAAATAAAAATAAAAAACCCTAAACTAAAACCTAAACCTAAAAAATAAAAATAAAATAAACCTAAACCTAATAAAATAAAACTAAACTAAAATAAATAAAACCTAAACTACTAAAATAAACTAAACTAAAAACCAAAATAAATAAAATAAAATAAACTAAAATAAACCTAAACCTGAACTAAAAATAAAACCTAAAATAAACTTAAAACCTAAACCTAAAATAAAATAAAAAATAAACCTAAACTAAAATAAAAATTAACCTACACTAAAAAATAAAATAAAATAAAACTCATAAAAAATAAACCTAAAATTAAACTAAAAACCTAAAATAAAATAAATCAACCTAAAATAAATAAACTAAACTAAATAAAATAAAATAAAAAATAAAATAAACTAAAATAAATAAATAAAATAAATAAACTAAACTAAAACTATTTGTAATTTTAAACAAAATCATTAACCTAAATCTAAACCCTAAACCCTAAATCCTAAACCTTAAACCCTAAACCTAACTAAATAAAACCTAAACCTAAAAACCACAAACCCTAAAAAAATAAATCTTAAACCTAAAGTAAATCTACTAAAACCCAAACCCTAAACCTAAACCCCCAAACCATAAAAAACCTAAAGTAACTAAATAAATTAAAATATAAACCATAAAAATAAACCAAAACCCTAACAATGGGGAGAACCTTGATGGGGAACATCCCATAAGCTCAATCAGATTGGAGGAGAAACTATCTCAATGGTGGTGGGGATCTTGAGGTAGTGGTTAGAGCAATGGTGGTTATGATGGCGGGAGGAGCGACGGAGGTTAAATCCAAGGTGGTTGCAGAGGGAGAGATTGGGGATATGATGGTGGATCTACTAGGCGGGGTGGTTGATGAGAAGAACTAAGAATGGGATTGATCTGCTTATGGAATTGTGTCTTTATAGTAGAGACAGCTGTAGTTATCTAGGATTTTTTATTTTCCCTATGCGTGCTAATTTTTTATTTATGTTATAAACATGTCTTAGAAACTTGGTGTGTTACTTGGTTGATGAAATCAAAAGAAGAAATGTTGAATAATTTGTTCTCTATTAAAAAAATAAAAAACCTAAACCCTAAACCTAAAACCTAAACCCTAAACCTAAACCTAAAAATAAAAAAAAAAAAAAATTTTAAATAATACCCTAAAATACCTAAACTAAACTAAACTAAACCCTGACCCTACCCCTCCCTAAACTTTACCTAAATCCTCCCTCTCCCTCCTTAAACCTACCCTCTAAAATAAAACCTAAACCTCTATACTATAAAATATACTACCTAATATAAATAATAAAAAATCTTGTCTAAACTTACCTAAACTAACTAAAAATATAAATAAAATAAAATATATAATTAAACTACTAAATAAAATAAATAAATCTAAAAATAAACCTATAATAAACTAATAAAAATAAAAGAAATAAACCTAAAATAAATAAAATAAAACCTAAACCTAAAATAAAATAAAATTAAAAAACTAAATAAATAAAATAATTAAAACATAAACAAAAAATAAAACTAAACTAAGATAAATAAAACCTAAACCTAAAAATAAAACCAAAATAAACCTAAAAACCTAACTTAAAGGTTAAAATAATAAAATTAAACCTAACCACTAAAATAAAATAAAACTAAACCTAAAAAAACAAACTAAACTAAAAAAACTACTTAAAAAAATATAAACCTAAAATAAACCTAAAATAAAATAAAATAAAATAAACTAAAATAAATAAACCTAAAAAACTAAATAAAAAATTAAAATGAAGCTAAATAAAAAATAAAAAATAAAATTAACTAAAATAAATAAAATAAATTGAATAAACTAAAAAAACCAAAACCTACTGGTTTACCTAATTTAAAGAAAACATTAAACTTAGGCATAAACCTACACCTTAAACCCTAAACCTAAACCCTACCTAACTACTAAACCCTAAACTAAAACTAACCACAACTAAACCTAAACCCTAAATCATAACCCCTAAAATAAAAGGGTACTTTGGATAATTAATTAAATGAATTAATTCTCATGCTAAAATAAGTGCATAAAAATTACTATAATCATGAAAATTGATTCAAGATGAAATAAATGAACTAAACTCAAGTTTAAATGCAATGGATAAGGTTAAAGTAAGTGGAAGAAATTAAATTATCCAGAAGAAAAAATTTCATGAAAATTGGAAAATAATGTAAATTAAATATGGAAAAATTTAAAAATAAAAATAAATAAGATAAAAAATAATTTAGTAAATATATTCATTTTGTGAGCTTTAATTTATTTTATTTTATAGTCTATGAAAATTCTCAAATAGCCAAAAACTAATGACTACAATTTAATGAAGCAAGTTAAGTTTGATTAATTTCTTGAAATACTTGAAATAAATAATTAGTAAATTTAAGAAAATATATTTTTTATCTATAAAAATTTAAATTAATAATGATAATCATAATGATTAATATGAATAATTCATCTAGAAAATGTTAATCTTTATTATAAAAGATTTGTTATCATCAAATCAAATGGTGAGAGGTATAAAGTGTATTCTTAATAATCTCCGCCTATTTTATGATGACAAATTGATGTTAGTGTGAAGGGTAAAAGTTATATTATAAAGATTTTCTCCCATAAATAAATGCATATCTGATAAAATAAAATTATAATCAACATCATTTGTGATATTCTCCAACATTAATTTTTCTCTCCTTTAGGTCATCAAAAATTTTAAAAAACAAGAGTATTATATCAACAAATTTCTCCCCCTTAATTATTTCTAGAATTAAATTAAGCATGTGATGATAAAGATAAATAGTAATTAATATGCTTGATATTATCGCATGTTTAATGTAAACCAATTTGTATTTTTAAAAAATATGAAACTAACTTTGATTAGACATGTAATTGAAGAAAAAATGTCATATCGATGAAAATATACAATTAAGCATAAGAAAAATACAAACATGTTTCTAAAATAATTTTTTTTCATATTCTACAACTTAGTTAATCAAAATGAATAATATTTTGAAAGTAATGATAACTTAAGATACTAACTAAATTATCTTATCATCAAATCAAATGCAATTGTATCAAATGTTAAATTTAGAATAAAGGCTAAAAATTATAGATTTTCATGAATAATGAAGATAGATATTACAAAAATTTCTAATCATTCAAAATGATTCATAAAGCTAATTTTATATTTGTTCCAATTTAATGCATAAAAGCTAATTTATGAATCATATCCATTTTTTAGCATATGCTAAGGCAAATTAATAATCATAAACTATACGAGGAAATGATGAGTTTCAAATTAAGCATATTGAGTTTGGATCACAAAACATATGCAGAATAAGCTTAATAAAATCATTAAACTAATCAAAATTTATTAAAGGGGCATAGAGATCAAATCACTTATAAAATTGTAAATATCAATTATGTAAAACATATTATCTTCAAAACTATAAACTAAATATGTTTTTTTTTTTTTTATGATATCTTTAAAAACATGTTTGTTTGATGTTTTTTTATGTATTTTCAAAACAATAACATTATTTTAAAACACTTAAAACTTGTTTTAGATGTTTAAAGTGTTTTAAAAATAATAATACATCAAATATGTTTTACTTTGAAATAAAATATAAACAAAATTAAATAAAATATAAAACAAAAATAAAAAAATAAAGTGATCTAAAATATTTAAAGATTAAAAGATCTACATATGGTAAACTAAATTTATTTATCAAAATTTAAAAAAAAATTAAAATTGAATCTAAAAATTCATTAGAAAAATAATGTAAAACTCATAAAATCTATGAAAATATTATTCCAAAATAAGTCAAATAATATTTAAAATATGGATTTGATGTTATTTATAAATTATTTTTAAATCATATTTTAAAATAACTCATTCATTAAAAAAATAAATAAAATATGAAGCTTAACTAAAGTAGTTAGACATGAATGATACAAAGCTAATCATAAGACCTAAATACATGTAAGGAAGCTATTAATGAATAATACAAAATATGTTACCTCATATTATTCCTTCTTGTATACTATTATAATTAAATGTTGCTTTGTATACCTGAATTAATGACTTGTCTTCACTAGTCTATAATGAAGACAATCCTATAATATAATCTCATTTCCTAGATTTTGGAATCCAAGA
The DNA here is from genome assembly GCA_021442155.1 of Cymbidium sinense. Lineage (NCBI taxonomy): Eukaryota > Viridiplantae > Streptophyta > Magnoliopsida > Asparagales > Orchidaceae > Cymbidium > Cymbidium sinense. The sequence continues at coordinate 38,162 of JAKCPB010001150.1, read as the reverse complement.
AATCTTAGATCTACTAATTAGCCTTACAAATATTTGAATAAGTATGATGGACAATGCAACTTAGTTCCCTTAGGAATCCAAATGCACAAAGTAGAAGCTAACATTAGCAAAAGCCTAAATGAACAAACATATGAAACATGACCTTCTACAATAAAAAAAGTATGTATAACATTGGCCAAAGCATACATAAATGAACTATAACTTATAGGTTTAATTTTTAGAATAAACTAACATGTATGTTAGATGCACAAGAATTTAAAGTATGTGAATTTCATAAATATTGCTTGCATGACATGAATGGATTTGAATGAAGCATGAGGGAAACTAAAAGTTGTAGAACAAAAGATATGTCATTTAATTTAATTATAATATTAGTATTCTCTCCTTTTAAACTTTTAATCTCAATAAGGGTACTTTGGATAATTAAAATAAATTAATTCTCATGCTAAAATAAATGGATATAAATTATTATAAGTATGAAAATTGATTGAAGAAGAAATAAATGAACTAAACCCAAGTTTAGATGTAATGGATAAGGCTAAACAAAGTGCAAGTAGTCAAATTATCCAAATAAAATAATTTCATGAAAATTGGAAAATAATGTAAATTAAATATGGAAAAACAATTTAAAAATCAAAATAAACAAGATGAAAATAATTCAGAAAAAATATTCATTTTTGTGAGCTTTAATTTATTTTATTTTACAAGTCTTATGAAAATTTTTAAATAGCCCTTGTCCAAACTGATATGACTTCTTGATTTAATGAAGCAAGTTGAGTCTCATGAATTTCTTGAAATATCATAAATAAATAATTAGCAACTTTAAGAAAATATATTTTTTATCTATAAAATTTAAATTAATAATGATAATCATAATGATTAATTTGAATAATTCATCCTTCAAAGAAAATATTAATCTTTATTACACAAGATTTATTATCATCAAATCAAATGGTGAGATATAAATGTATTCTTAACAATCTATATTTTATGATGACAAATTGATGTTTGTGTTAATAAAATTATATTATAAGATTTTCCCTATAAACATATCTAGAAAATAAAAATAAATAAAACATCATTTGATATTCTAACATTAACTCTCCCTTTTAACATCATCAAAATTTAAAAAATGTTCATTATATAAAATTCTCTAACAAAAAAAACCCTAAACCACAAACCTAAACCTAAAATAAAACCTAAACCTGAATAAAATAAAAAATAAATAAACTAAATAAATAACTAAAAACTTAAAAAAAAAAACCTAACTCTACCCTAACTTAAACTAATCTAACCATAATCACTGACTCTGATCTATCTGACTAAACCTAAACCTTCTAAATATGAACCACAACTGACCATAAAACCTCTGACCTCCTCTACTCCTACCCAACCCTCATTATCTCTACCTTGATCTAAACCCTAATATACCAAAACTAAATAACTCCATCCTAAACTCTTATCTAATAAAAAAACTAAATAAAATAATAAATCTAAATAAATAAATAAACCCAAATAACTCTATAAATAAATAAATAAAAAAACTAAAAATAAATAAAACCTAAAATAATAATAAAAATAAAATAAAAATAAAACTAAACTGTAAAATAAAATAAATAAACCTAAAATAAAATAAAACTAAATAAAACCTAATCTAAAAAAATATACTAAAATTAAAATATAAAATAAATAAAATAATAAAACCAAACCTAAACTAAAAAAATAAAAACTTATCTAAAATAAAATAAAATAAAGAAATAAAAAAATAAATAAACTTAAACTAATTAAACTAAACTAAAATAAATAAACTAAACCTAAACCTAAACCCACAAACTAAAAATATTAAATAAATAAAAATAAACTACCAAAATAAAAATAAAAATAAAAATAAACCTAAAATAAAATAAATAATAAATAGCTAAAACCTAAACTAAGCTAAATTAAACCTAATTAAAATAAATAAATACTAACAAAATATAATGAAAAAATATAATAAAATAAATAAAAACTAAAACCTAAACTAAAGAAAATAAAATAAAAAATAAAACTAAAATAAAATAAAATAAATTAAAACCTCAACTAAATAAAAAATAAAAAAACCTAAATATAATAAAAAATAAACCTAAAATAAAATTAAAATATATCTAAAATAAAATAAAATAAACTAAAATAAAAAAATAAACCTAAAAAAATAAACCTAAAATAAAATAAAATAAAACCTACACTAAACTAGAAAAAAACCTAAACCTAAAAATAAAATAAAATAATCCTAAACCCAAACTAAAATAAACTAAACTAAACTAAATAAACCTAAAAATAAAAATAAATAAACCTAAACCTAATAAACTAAATAAAATAAAATAAAACTAAAAATTAACCTAAACCTAAACTAAAAATAAACAAAATACTTAAAATAAAACCAAAAACCTAAAAAAAAAAAAATAAAATAAAACCTAAACCTAAAAAATTAAAAATAAAACCTAATCCTAAAATAAAATAAAAATAAACTTAAAAATGGGTTTACCTAAATCTAAACCTAAAATAAACTAAAATAAAACCTAAACTAAAATAAAATAAACTAAACTAAGTAAAAATAAAAGAAACTTAAAAAAATAAAATAAAATAAACTAAAATAAAATAAAAATAAACTAAATAAACTTTATACATGTTAACCCAATCTTTAAAACCCTAAACTGACATAAATCCTAAACTAAATCTAAACCCTAAACCCTAAAACCCTAAATCTTACCACTGAAAATAACCCTAACCTGCATCCCTGAACTAAACCTAAACCTAAACCACAAACCCAAACCTAAAATACAAACCCTAACCACAACCTAACTAAACTCTAAACTAACATTAAATGATATGCTAACCCTAAAAATTCTAAACCAAAACACTAAACTTAAAAAACTAAACCTAAACCCTAAACCAAAAAAACCAAAACCTAAACTGGCTTCTACAGCAATTTTGAGTTCCCCTGTGGATTGGCCGTTTCGGGTTCTTGGCGCTTTCTCGTGCTTCTCTCTGGCATGTTTTGGGCTCTCTATGGTGTGACATCCTGGATTAGAGAAATGGCGGATTTGGTCTGAATCTGGCCCTTCTCTCGATCGCCGCAACTTTGTGCTCGACTCCAGGTTTTGATTCAATGTTAATGCACCTGTTGTTAAATCATTCAAATTCTTTATCGGTAAGATCCTAGCTGGAATGCTTGGTTAATCTCATTTCAACATCTTATCATGGATTCCTAATGTGTTCGATGATGTTGAGAAACTTGCTAAGCCCTTGAGTTTGCTTTGGTGGGTAAATTCTCCCTTACGACTCTTGATAATATTCACTCTTTCTTTCATAGTTTAAAATTATGGGTACTTTCACTATCAGTGATCGATCCGTCACATTCTTATTCAACTCTCAAATGATTTAGATTATTGGGTTTTCTGCGTTCTTATTTTGTGCATAATTGTCACATGCGACTATTGAAATGGTCATTTTGATGTCAAGAGAATCTCCCATTGTCCCTCTTTGGCTTGCTTTTCTAACATTACATTATGTCACTCATCAAGTTTTGTTTCTTTGTTTGGCCTTTTGGTGCCTCTCCAAATGACCAAGCAACGGCCACTAGATCTAGGCCATCTTTCATTCGTATTCTCGTTGAGATAGACATCACAAAAAAATATCCCAAAGAGGTTTGGATTGGCTCCGAAAAATTTGGATATAGTCAAAAAGTCGAATTTGAAAATTTTCCTGTCTTTTGCACTCCTTGCAAGATTCACGCAACGACCACTCGAATGCTTTGTGCTTCATCCTAATCTCAGAAAAAAATTTACCCCAGAATATGATTACCATTAATGGGGGAAAACCACTATTCTAGCATATGTGCTAAAGATACTCAAAAACAACCTCTCCTTCCCACACCTCCTCTTGATTTGTCTAGTGGAAAACACTCGACCTTGGTACTAAAATGCACATTGAGGGGTGTGAAGATACCAATGACAATTTTAACCTCACCCCTTGTAATAATGGTTTCCCATGATAGCTCTTTCTTCATTTAAATCTCGAAAATCTAAATGGTAGCCTTATATTGGACACCCAATTAAACAATTTGAATTAGAATCATATAATGGACCAAAACAATGATGACCCTATGGCTTCAGAACATATTGAGAAAGATATTTGTATTACGAATGGTGCTAGAACTTCCCCATCTATTTCCCTTAAGAGTGATAATCAACAATTGAACCCAATTCTCACACTCTATCCGATAGGAAGAGCAGAAATCCCCTCTTCTAAAACATTGATAGATTCTATTATTGAACTCAAAAATCAATCTCTTTCTAATGGAGATAATTTGGATTCTGATAGACCTTTTTAAATTGTTAAATACAAAAAACCCTACAATGCAAAAATTTCTAATAATAACTTCACTAGAACCACTCGCTCTTCTTCCACCCCAAAAAAAGTAATGTGTCATTCTTCTTTCCTCTCTTTCCTTTCTTTTTCTTTTCCCTTTTGGTTGTCTCCTTATGATTAATTTTCTTATTTGGAATATCGGGGTTGTGGGTCTCTTCTGTCCTTGTCGTGTTAGGAGTCTTTGTGTTCCATAATATCAAGTTACTTGTTCTTATTGAACCTTTCATTAATTCTTCTAAGATTGCTTTTGTCCTAGATCCCTTGGTTTTCATAATTTCTTCTTCAATCTTAATAATAAAATTTGGTGCTTTTGGCACAACTCCATCACCATTTCCATCATTGATGATCTTGACCAATTGGTTAATGTCAAAATCTCCTTAGGTGATTTAGCAACTTTTGGCTCTTTTATCTATGCTTCTTGTAATAGAGTGGTAGGAACATCCTTTGGAATCACTTGCACTTCCTCGGCTAACCTTCCACGGTTGGTTGGAGGTGATTTCAATACTATCATAGCTTCGAAAAGAAGGGGAGGATGTTCTCTAACCTTCATTCCATGGAGGACTTCTCAAATATGATCCTTGATTGCAATCGATCGACATTGGTTTCCTTTGGGTCTAACTTCACATGGCACAACTCTAGACTTTGGCAGCGTCTAGATAGGACCCTCTTTGATTCTCTCTGGATCAATCAGTGGCCCACTACCATTGTTGAGCATTTGGCAGAACTTTGTCGACCATGCTCCTCTTTTGATTTCCTTCAAAATCCCCCCCCTACCCATCTACTCCCTCTCCTTTGATTTCAAAATATGTGGACCCAACATAGTGACTTCACCAATGTCTCACTAATTGGATGGCCCTATTTTCCGGATAATTCTAAAGGTATGACTCATCTTTGGCTTAAGCTCAAAGACTTAAACAAAATCTCAATTGGTGGAACAAACACATTTTTAAAACCTTTTCACAAATCTTAAAGCTATGGAACAAGAGGTTTGTTCTCTTGAAGAGGCTGTCTCCTTGATCGATAAACTTGAGGAGTTGAACATTGCCAAGAAGAATACCTTGGTTAATTATCAAAACATGGAAGAAACCTATTGGCGTCAAAAGCAGCAAACATATTCGATGGTGATAGAAACACCAGGTATTTTCATGCCATTTGTAATAATGGAGAGCCTTAAACTTGATTAAGAAAATTAAGAACTCTAATGGTGAATGGATAGCGATAATGATATTAAGGATTACGTCATTCATCATTTCCAAACTTTATTAAATTCTAATCCGTTCTTTGGGAACTTTATCAACACCTCATCTTATCCCCTATGATTAACGGTGAGGATAATCATTTACTCACTATGTCCTTAGAAGAGGAGATTAGTAATACTCTTAAGAACATGAACACGACTCTATTCTTTGGCGGATGACCCACTTCTTTCAACATTGTTGGCCATTTATTAAAACTGACTTAGTTGATGCTGTTATTGATTTCTTTGATGGCAATCTATAAATACTTTTCAAGCACTTCTATTGTCCTTATTTCCAAAACTAACAATCGAATCTTGGGGCGATTTTAGACCGATTAGTCTTTGCACCTTTTTCAAAACTCATTACTAAATTAATAAATAATAGACTTAGCCCTTTGCTTCTAAAATCATCTCCCCAAATCAAACTAGTTTTGTTAAAAAATAGAGTAATATCGGATAATATTCTTCTTGCTGAGCTGGTTCATGACATTGATGTCCCTTCTAGGAGGCAACATCTTATTCAAACTGGACATCGCTAAAGCCTTTGACAATCTCTCATGGGATTTTCTCTTTCAAATCCTGAATTTGTTTGGTTTTTCTGATAGTTTTATCCAGATTATAAAAAGGTGTATCACGAATGTCTGGTTTTCGGTTATCATGAATGGTGAGTCCATAGGTTTCTTTCCTTCTAGCCATGGTTTGAGGCAAGGTGACCCACTATCACCTTCTCTTTTTTATCATCTATTGAATACAGAGCCTTAACGATCTTTTTTGTAATCCCAATATGTCTTTTAAAACTCATGGAGGTTTCCCTATTTCTCATCTTAGCTTTGCAAATGATTTCATTATCTTCTACAGCGGCTCCCTTCAACATGTTAAAACCATTAAGAACCTTCTAAATGATTTTGGTAAAGTTAGTGGTCTTTTTCTTAATGAAGGAAAATGTGGTTTTATTCCTTCAACTAAGATTCCTCCTAATAGACTTAACCAAATATCCAAAATTACTAATTTTAAGCAAAATCAACTCCCTCTTAATTACCTTGGGGCTCCATCTTTAAAGGCCAAAAGATCACACCTTTTGATGATCTAATTGAAAATTTCTAACAAAATTTGGTTTGGGAATTTCATTTACTCTCTCTTTTGGTGGTAGGCTTACCTTGATCAAGAGCACTCTAAATTCCATGCCTATATACCTTCTTCAAACCATTGTGCCTACCAACTCTACCATCAATAGAATTGATCTCTTAAACAAATTCTTAGGAACCAATACCTCCTCTAAAAGAATGCACAGGTCATCTTGGTCTAAAATTGTGGTACTCTTGAAGGGAGGTCGGGTAAATCCATCAAAGAAGTATCAATGCCTTCTCCTACAAACTTTGGTGGAATTTTAGGAGCAAAATAGTCTTTGGGAATTTCATGACTTCTAAATATTGCGGGGTAAACATCCTCTCATTTGTCCCTTTAAATGGGTGATTCTCCGTATGGAGAAGACTTTGTTACATCAAATGGGATGCAGAATCCTTAATTTTTTGGGGCATAAACTCGGCAATTCCTTCTTTTGGCAAGACAAGCTGGAGTGGTTGTGGATCCATTGATGACTTACTCTACACTCACTCCACTTCGCTATTAAAGTTAATTCATTACGGCAAAACCACAAGTGGAACACTAGTAAGATTACTGATTCTATTCCTTCCACTTTCTTAAATATGATTACTAATATTCTATCACTCCTAACAATCATGATCAGATTATCTTTAAGCTATCTCATAATGGGGATTTCAACCTTAAAAATGTGTGGCTTCACACTAAGGACACTCAGGATTCTTCTATTGTGTTCTCCAAAATTTGGAATAACAATATCCCCTCTTCTTACTTCATTGGCGTATCCTAAAAACTTTATTCTGTTGACTCTTTATTGTGGGGTAAAGGGTTTTTTTACCTCTAAATGTCAATGTTGTTCTCATATTGAGAATGTTAACCATGTTTTTTGTTAATGGGGCTATTGCCTCTAAAATTTGGATTTGGTATGACGATCTATTCAACCTCAATTTTAATTGTTCTTTACTTTATATCAACTTCTTGAAGTTTACTTTGACAATGCAATTAAAGGTCATATTAAAATCATAATCGCCATTACTCTTATTTGGTTCATATGGATGGACGAAATGAAACTAAACATTGTGGATTCATGAATCACATGAGGATTATTGCTAGAACTAAAAACAAAATTTGTGACTTGTTTAAAGCCAATTTAATTCATCACAAACATTTTAAAGGTAAATCGTAATAAAAGGCCTCAACCTTCCAAACCAAACATACTATCGAAATGATAGAATGGTTTTGGAAAAAACCTCTTGATCATATTATTAAAATTATCTTGCGGCTCTGTCTCATAATGGCTCGGTTGTGGAGGCATTTTGAGGATTCTAAGGGTATAGTCCTATGTGCATTTGCTTATCCCCTTATTTCCGGCCTTGTCCCTTATCTTGAGCTTATGGCGGTCCACAAAGCTCTTAGAAATTTGTCTTCAAAATGGTGGCTCAATATTTGGATAGAGGTGGGCTCTTCTGATTGACCTTTTGACTTCTACCAATATGAGCAGCTTGTTTGTACTACCTCCTCAAGCAAACTAGGGCTCTTCTCTCTCAACGAATTTTACCATCACTCATGTTTGGCGTGAAGGTACGCTTGTCTTGATTACCTTGCTAATCTGGGTGAGATTAGATATCATCTTCTTTGATCAATTTACATTACCCAAATACTTGTAGTGCAGTTAACTTGGACAATTGGGCTTCCTTACCTCGATCTAATTCTCCTCTTTCTCCCTTTTTTTTGGTTTTCATTTCCTTGTGTTCTTTATGGATACTCCTCATGATCATTCTTTTATGCTCTTTGCCATGACTTCTTGCCTCTTCCCCTTCTCCTTTAGTTGGAAGATTTCTGTTTTTGGCATTTACAATATTATGGGGTAGATGTTGAACTATATGCACATTAATCTCTTGATTTGGAACCCTTGGGATAATTCTACTGGTTTTATAACTATAATCCCCCTTGGGACTTTAATTTCATTGATACAATTATTTCTAAACCTGAAAGAATTAATCATTACTGGAGGAAGTTATCTACTTTGATGGGCTTAGATTTTATACTAACTCCTTTAACCATTTCACCGACAATATGGTTTGAGTATCTTAACTATGTTGACTCTGGCATCGGATGGCATTATGGTGGTTTTATTTTGATGATTATAGTACTTTTTTTGGCTAATGCTTACATTCCTGGGACTCTTACTCCTTAAAGGTCTTATTCATAGCTCCATAACTTATCGAAAGGATTTGCTTGTTTTTGATTTTTTTGTTATTGTTGCTTGTATAATGTCTAACCTCGATGCTTTCGCAAGGGAATAAATTGTAATACCTGTCTCTTTTAATGGTTATTTTGGTCAAAATTTACCTGAATGGATTGGGTTTAATTGCTTTTGGTTTTGGAGGTTTGCCATGGTTGTTTGTTGATTTGTTTGTTGATTTGGTTTTCATCAGGGTTCAGCTTGTAGATTTTTCCCGCTCCTCCCGCTTTTCCTCATTTGCCATCTTGCTCTCTTAGCAAGTTCTTTTGGACCTTTATTTTCTTAAAATTCTATTGGTAATGATCTACTTGGAATCATCTTCTTATTTTATATTCTGGCTTACAATGTTGCATTAGTTGCTTTGATGGGAGTGACTGATTCTGATTATTTCATTTTGCTCATTTCTGGTGGTGGGAATCATATTTAGTCATTGTTTATATTGTAATCGATCTAATGGGTTTGTCTACCTTCTATTGGAGTGTCATTTCTATTTGAAAGTATTATAGTCGATGTTGCTTGTTGATGTCTTAAGATTTATGTTTGTGGATTTGATGAAGTTGTCTGGGCTACTATTGTAACTGCTATATCCCTTTTATCTTTAAGATTGCGGATCGTGCTTAATCAATCTCTAATCTTAACCTATGGTTTGTATACTCAATGATTGTTACTAGCAAGCTCGTGGGGTATTTCTCCAAGGATTGTGGGATGAATTGGGATTGCTACTATGTATGTTCCTTATGTGGTAACTTTTGATTTTCACCGCGGATGTCTGGTCATTATCCTTTATCTCTTAATGCTATTACCGCTATAAGTCGTGGTAATTTAGGGACTTGGATTTACCTTTCATGACTATTTTAATCGATTGCATGAGGACAATTGTTTGCTCTTAGATCGCTATGAGCACCTATTGGTTGAAGCTTTATCTGTTATTTTGCGATTGGGATATCCCATCTCTACACTAATATCTCTTTGAGAATGGAATTGTGTTTTTTTTTCAATTATAGTCTTTTGGTTTTGCTTCCCATGATCAGGTTTGGAGTTTTTCAAGGATTATCTGCATCTACTGGGATTGCTTACTCGATGGAAAATCCTTGAACTTATACAATTTTTACTATATATCCTTCTTAGTAATATTTTCTAATGGGAGTGTTATGATGTCCATCGCTGGGATGTTGCTTTTCCTCTGTTGTTCTCTTATCCTATGCTATGATTGGAATAAGTACAACTTGAAGCACATTTTGTTATGCTTGGAATTAATCAATGATTTATCTTATATGCATAATTGGGTTATTAACAAACCCATGGTTATTATTGTCATTACCCTTGGCGTAATTGGATTATGGTGAATAAGCACATCGCCGATTAATGTCACTTACCGATAGGCTTATGGTGGGGAGATATTCATTATCTATCCTTTCCTTTATCTATATATGTTTATGGGTGGAATATTGCTTGTTGGTTTTAACGCCTTGTTGGTCGCTCGATCAATACCCACCCCTCATGGCTTTGGATTATTTGGTTCACAAGTCTCTATTGATGTTGATTGCTTGGTTGTTTTGCTTTGAATCACCTTCCCGGTCTTTCTTATGCTTATCATTGGAATTCATTGAACTACCTTTTCTACTATTGTTTACTTCATCTTTTTCTCACAAACTTTTGATTATTCATGAGCTGAACATGGCAGCTAACTGCTTTTTCTTTTGGTTGTCTCTTGATATTTATCTTTTGTTTTTCCTTGTCTCCTCAATTGGCTTTCTATGTTGGTTGTAGAATTTCTCATGCCCCAAAGATGTTCTAATATTGTCTGATGGTGAGGTTTTAGTGATTTCTGCCTGCTTGCTACCTTTGATAATGTTATGCTTTATTTTGGTTTATCTACTATTGCCATGTCTACTCGATTGAGGAGTTTTATGGCCAATTTGTTGTATCTTCCTATCTTGAAGTTGCCATTATCTTGCTTTTTCGATTTTAATGTTGAGACTCATTTCAATTCACTTGTTGACTTTTTTTATGGTGGTTCCATTATTGTATTACTTCAGTTGGGGTTGGCTTTATTGCCCGCAAATTTATCTCCTATTTTCTCCGACCATCACTCCTCTTTTCTACCGGGTTGTTATCGTATCTTTAAAGAATGGTATTATGGCCACTTTAGACCTCATCTCAGGTTTTTCCTTTTCTCTTGTTCTTTGGATTGATTGACTGATTATTTGAATGGTGGTTCGAATTATTGAGTCGCTCTAACTTTTCGATGCTAATTTGGCGCTCATTGTGGTTAACTATGCCTTTTCTTTACTATTGCTTTCCAGACATTATAAGGGATTATTTCTGGCTTTTTTCACTGAAAATTCATTTACATATCATGTGATTGGGATGGTGTTAATTATAGGCTCATTGACTTATTTAAGATTTTCGCCTAGTTGTCTCCTCCGTAATTTTCTTAAGGGACTATATCTGAACTAATTTCTTTCTTGAACATGGCTATTCAAGAGATTCCGCTAAGATGACTCACTCACTTATGTTTATGTATTCTCATGTCAAGGATATATTGATGATAATTTTCTTGAATGAGACTTTATCCTTCACTCTTAAAATTACCTATATATTTTAGATATGATTTTGCTTAGTTTGGTGTAATAAAGCTCACAAGAATATCAACAACCTGGTGCTTCCTTCATTTTTATGATGGTTGTGATGTTCTCACCCTATTTGGTTCTAGTGTCATGTAACCCTTCAATAAGTTTGGATGCTCATATTTGCATCTCTAACATGGTGTGATTGAGCTGAGCCTTCTCTATCCATTTCCTTATTATCATTCTCATATTATATTATTTCCTTCTATCTTTTGTCTCAGATACCTTAACTATTCTAATCTCTATGATAACTTTGCTGTGTTTCTCTTTTTTATCTTGCGGTTTGCTCCATATTACCGTGCACTCTACAAACATCGAAGCATTGACTTATCTCTTTAGCTTATTATAATCATCTTATATCTTTTGATTGCTTTAATGTTTTCTTTTGCTCTTGGATGTACTTAGTTGGGGATTTACCTTACGATTGTAGCTCGAGCGAGTTTCAGTTTATCCCTTTAAGGACCTTATAACCTTTTTTTTTGTGGTAAATAAAATCTTCATGGGGTTTCCCTAAAACCTTAACCCAAAACCCTAACCCCTAACACTAAACCCTAAACTCTAAAACCCTAAACCTAAAAGAATAAACCCTAAACTATAAACCCTAACAGCATAAACCCTAAAACCCTAAATCCTAAACCCTAAACCCTAAACCATAAACCTTAAACCCTAAACCCTAAACCTACAACTAAAGTAACTAAATAAATTAAAAAAATAAACCTAAAACCTAAACCCTAAGAATAACCTAAAAACATCACTAAACAAGCTCAATCTAAATCTATGGAGGCAACGGAGGTGGTAGTTATACTATCTAGAGGTGTTGGTGGATGGTGGTGGTCTAGCTATGGAATGGAGGTGAGAAAATGAGGTTACAAATATGTGTAAAATATATATGATGGTGGATCCTACACTAACTGGTGGTGAAACTAAGAAATTGAAGAATGACTGATCCAATATGCTGCTTATGGAACTGTGTCTTTACAATAGAGATGATTTTAGTTATGTAGGTTTTTTATTTGCTCTATGTGTCCTTATTTTTTGTCAATGTCATCGCCATGTCTAAAAACTTACTTGGTTGATGAAATTAAAAAGAAGAAATGTTCAATCTAATTTGTTCTTATTAAAATGAAAACTAAAACCCTAAATTAAACTAAAATCAGAACCCTAAACCTAAAACCTAAACCCTAAACCCTAAACTCTAAAAACCTTATATCTTAAACCTTAAACCCAAAACACTAAACCCTCAACTAACCCTAAACCCTGAAAATCTAAAAACATAAATCTAAACTAAATAAAACCTAAAAATAAAATAAATAATAAAAACCTTAACTAAAATAAAATAAAATAAATAAAATAAAATAAATACCAAAATTAAAACCTAAACCTAAACCTAAACATAAAACAAAAAAGAAAATAAAATATGAAATAAAAACTAAACTAAATTAAAATAAATAAAAACTTAAATTTAACTAAAAAAATAAAAAAAACATAAATAAAATAAAATGAAACCTAAAAAATAAAAAAATAAAACTAAACAAAACCTAAACCTAAAAATAAACTTAAAAAATAAAACCTAACAATAAATAAAAATAAAACCTAAACCCTAAACTAAAACCTAAACCTAAACTAAAATAAACTAAACTAAAATAAATAAAAAACCTAAACCTAAATAAACTAAATCATAAACATAAACCCTAAATAAAATAAACTAAAATATTCAAACCTAAACAAAAAAAAATAAAACTTAAAATAAACCTAAAATAAAACCAAAAGCTAAACTTAAAAAATTAAAATAAAACAAAATCTAAACCTAAAAGTTAAAACAAACTTAAACATAAAAAAATAAAATTAAAACTAAACTAAAAACTAAACCTAAACTTGAACCTAAAAGATCAATTAAAATAAAAAACCTAAACTAAAATAAATAAACCTAAAATAAATAAATGAAATTAAATAAAAATAAAAATAAATCTAAATAAAAAATAAAAAATTAAATAAGCTAAAATAAATAAAAAATAAACTTAAACCTAGAAGTTTTCTTAATTTAAAAAAAATAATAACTAATAAAAATAAAAATAAAAACCTTGATCCCTAAATCCTAAACCTTAAAATCCTAAACCCTAAACCTTAAAATGCTAAAGCCTAAATCCTGAACCTTAAACAGTAAAATGTACAACCCAAATCCCTAAACCCTAAAAACCTAACAACCTAAACCTAAACTAAATTAAACCTAAAAATAAAATAATTAAATAAACCTAAACCTAAATAAAATAAAAACATAAGATAAAATAAAAACCTAAACTAAAACCTAAACCTAAACCTAAACCTAAACTTAAATTTAAACCTAAAATTAAAAATATAATAAAATAAAATAAATAAAAACCTAAACTAAATAAAATAAATAAATTAAAGCTAAAAATTAAAAACTAAATAAAATAAAAGTAAAAAAACCTAAAATAAAATAAAATAAAATATAAACTAAATAAAAACCTAAACCTAAAAATAAACCTAAAAAAATAAAATTTAATTTAAAAAACCTAAACTAAAAGAAAAACCTAAACCTAAAATAAATAAAATAAAATAAACCTAAACCTAAACTAAAATAAATAAAACCTAAACCTAAACCTAAACCCTAAACAAAATAAAATAAACTAAAAATAAACCTAAACCTAAATGAAAAAATCAAACCTAAAACATAAACCTAAAAAAATAAAAAAAAACCTAAACCTAAACCTAAAAAGAAAAAATAAAACCTAAACCTTAAAAAAAATAAAAATCAAACTAAATTAAAAAATAAGCATAAACCTAAACCTAAACCTAAAAAATAAACTATAATAAAAAATCTAAACTAAAATAAATAAACCAAAAATAAATAAACAAAATAAAATAAAATAAAATAAATAAATAAACCTAAATATAAATAAAAAAATAAAATAAACTAAAATGAATAAAAATAAACTAAATAAACTTAAACATGTCGATTTACTTAATTTTAAAAAAAAAATTAATAAATCCTAAATAAATTCTAAACAGTAAACCCTAAATCCTAAACCCTAAAACACCCTAAACCCTAAACCATAAACCCTAAATCCTAAACTAACCCTAAACCCTAAACCATAAACCCTTAAAACCCTAAATCCTAAAGCCTAAACTCTAAACCCTAAAACCTAAACCCTAAACCCTAAAACCCTAAACATTAAAAAACCCTAAAGCCCTAAACATTAAAACCCTAAACCCTAAACCCTAAACCCTAACCCTAAACCCTAAAACCCTAAACCCTAAACCCTAACCCTAAACCCTAAAACCCTAAACCATAAACCTAAAAACCCTAAACACTAAACCCAAGCACTAAACCCTAAACCCTAAGCCCCAAACCCTAAACCTAAACCTAAAGTAACTAAAAGAATTAAAAATAAACCTAAACACTAAAACTTAATAAACTTAAACCCAAAGAATAGAACCTGACGATAGAACATCACCTAACTAGCTTAGTCTAGAAAGGTGGAGGCAAGGCTAATGATTATCGCAATGGTGGGGATCTAGGTGGTGTGGATATGAAGATGGTTGTGAGTAGTGGTGGTTATGGAGGCGGGAGGAGTGATGGAGGTTACAGCCGTGGTGGTGGTGGAAGGGAGAGATTAGGGATATGATGGCAAATCCCACTACTCGATAGGTGGGGTTGGTTCTATTGTGAATCAGAGAAATTGAAGAATGGTCGATCCAATTTATTGCTTATGGAACTGTGAATTTACAATAGAGACAGTTCAACTTATCTAGAGATTTTTATTTGCTCTATAGGTGCTCATTTTTCATCTATGTCATCTCTTGTGTCTTAGAAAACTTGGGGTGCTACTTGTTTGATGAAATCTAAAAGAAGAAATGTTGAATATGAATTTGTTCTCTATTAAAAAAAATCATAAACCCTAAACTAAAACTTAAACCCTAAACCCTACACTAACCCTAAACCCTAAACCCTAAAAAGCTAAAAACCTAATATTAAACTAAGTAAAACCTAAAAATAAAAAAAATAAAAAAACCTAAACCAACATAAAATAAAAATAATAATAATAAAAAAACATAAACTAAAACCTAAACCTAAAGATAAACCTAAAAAAATAAAATAAAAAAATAAAAACTAAACTAAAATAAAAAAATAAAACCTAAAGTAAACAAAAAAAACCTTAAATAAAATAAAAACTAAACCTAAAATAAAAATAATAATAATAATAAAAAAAAACATAAACTAAAACCTAAACCTAAAGCTAAACCTAAAAAAATAAATTAAAAAATAAAAACTAAACTAAAATAAAAAAATAAACCTAAAGTAAAAAAAAAACCTTAAATAAAATAAAAACTAAATCTAAAATAAAAATAAAATAAATCAAAACGAAATAAAAACATAA
Organism: Cymbidium sinense; assembly: GCA_021442155.1. Taxonomy (NCBI): domain Eukaryota; kingdom Viridiplantae; phylum Streptophyta; class Magnoliopsida; order Asparagales; family Orchidaceae; genus Cymbidium; species Cymbidium sinense. The sequence continues at coordinate 22,139 of JAKCPB010001150.1, read as the reverse complement.
ACATAAAAAATATACCAAAAAATAAAAGCTAAAAATAAATAAAAAATAAAACCTAAACCCTAATCTATAAAAAGAACTTAAACTTAAAATAAAATAAAATAAACCTAAACCTAAATTAAACTAAACTAAACTAAAATAAGTAAAACCTAAGCCTAAACCTAAAATAAATTAAACCTAAACCTAAACCTAAACTAAATAAAATAAAATAAATTAAAATAAACCTAAAAAAAAATAAAACCTAAAAATAAACCTAAAATAAACCTAAAACCTAAACCTAAAAAAAAAAAATAAAATAACCTAAACTTAAACCTAAAAAAAAAAAATAAAACCTAAACCTAAAAAAATAAATAAAAATAAAACTCAACTAAAAAATAAACTTAAACCTAAAAAATAAACTAAAATAAAAAAAACCTGAGTTAAAATAAATAAACCTAAAATAAATAAACTAAACTAAACAAAAATAAAAAATAAATTAAATAAAAATAAAAAATAAAATAAACTCAAATAAAAATATTATACTAAATAAAGCTAAAGCTACAGGTTTGCTTAATTTTTAAAAAAATCCTAAACCCTATATCTTTAACCCTAAACCCCAAACCCTAAACCTAGAATCCTAAATCTATGTCCCTAAACCCTAAACCCTAAACCCAAAAACCTTAAACCCTAAACCCTAAACCCTATACTTTAAACCCAAAACCTTAAACCCTAAACCCTAAAACTCTAAACCCTAAACCTAAACACTAAACCCTGAAACCCTAAAACCCTAATCCCTAAATCGTAAACCCTAAACCCTAAAACCTAAAACCCTAAACCTTAAACCCCAAACCCTAAACTCTAAACCCCAAACTAATCCTAAACCCTAAACTAATGATAAACCCTAAGAATTAGAACCTCTGAACATCACAACTGGCTCAATCTAGATGGTGGTGGTGTTGTAGAGGTGGTTATCAGTGGTGGTGGTGGGGATCTGAGGTGGTGGATATGGAGGTGGTGGTCAGAAGTGGTTATGGTGGAGGAGAGGAGACATAGGTTACAAACCATGGTGGTGGCAGATAATGGGATCCTACTACTCAAGGCTAGATGGAAATTGAAAAATAAGAATGACCGACTGACCGCTTATGGAATTGTGTCTTTACAGTAGAGATGATTCTACTTATCTAGGGTTTTTGATTTGCTCTATGGGTGCTCATTTTTTATCTATGTAATCACTTGTGCCTTAGAAAACTTAGGGTACTACTTGGTTGTTGAAATCCAAAAGAAGAAATGTTGAATCTGAATTTTTCCTTTGTTAAAATTTTTTTTTAAACTCTAAACCCTAAATCTTAAACCTAAAACCTAAACCCTAAATCCTAAATCCCAAACCTCAAACCATAAAAACCATAAACCATAAACCCTAAACCCTAAGCCTTAAACCTAAACCCTAAACCCCTAAACCCAAAATGCTAAACCCTAAACCCTAAATCTTAAACCTTAAACTAACCCTGAACACAAAACCCTAAACTAACCCTCAATCCTAAACCTTAAACAAACCCTAAACCCTAACCCTAAACCTTGAATAAAGATGTCATTAGGAGTAGATCTTAAGAATGACCTAATCCTAACAAAGTTATGGTAGCTAAAGAAAATGTTATCAAGAGACTTTCCCTTAACAATTAGAGATTTGAATACCCTAAACCCTAACCCTAAATCATATTATAATACAATATATTATAGTGTAATGTAGCATCATATATTTGAGCATGTAGTGATGTATTTTTTTGGATGTTATAAGATGTTTTGAATTATTTTAGTATATTATGGTATTGTGCCCTATAGTTTATATTAATATAAATCATAAAAATATTGATTTAATAAATTAGATGATGAAATTTATTAAATTTGAAGTGGGAATTAGGTTGTAGTATGAAAGGTGTGCTACGCCACTATTAGTCTAAAAATTAAGATTTTATGTTCAAAATAAATATTATATGTTGTAGAATAGTATAATATCATATATCATAATATATTTTTCTACAAAGTTTAAATTCTTTTAGTATTTTAAAACCTTGCAGTCAAGCCTACACTAGCATTATTTATAAAAATGTTGATTTAGACTTTAAAATGGTGGAATTTGGACAAATTCATAATAGGTAGAGCATGGATTCATAATATTTTGTTTCAACTTAAAATATGTAAATGATATTGCTAAAATGTATAGTTTTTTATTGTTTAGACTAATTTTATGATTTTTTTATCTTAATAAATCTCTTGTGATGTGATATGCAATATAATATAATATAATATAATATGTTATAGTGTATTATAATATAGGATGACATAACATAGTGTAGCATCATGCATTATAGCATGCTACTGTGTATTACTACTTATTTTTTAGCATAATTTAGATGTAGAAGAGTTTATACTATTATAATTCATAAAAATACTGCTGAGATGATGGGATTTGTCGAAAATTAAGGTAAGAATTAGGGAACATCATGTGCTATGGTGTCATTTAATCAAAATAATAGAATTTTGCATCCAAAATAAATGTTCATTTTTCAACCAAAATTTATAAATTTTTGCTTAAAGTGATTCATTTTAAGGTGTAATGAAAGATAATATATTATATAAAAGCATATTAAAATATAATGTACAAAACAATATAACTTCACATATATATATATATGAATGTGTGGTGTCTTACTAAATGTTATTCTACATTTTAGTATGTTTTACTTTTGTTATAATACATTGGGTCAAAACTCACAAAAATGTTAATTTGAAGGTTGAGATGGAAGAATTTGGCCAAATTCACATCACACACTAAGAAGCAACACCAAAATTATGCTATTTTATACCATTTCTAAGAAAAAAAATAACAATTTTACATCCAAAATGAACATTATTCATATTTTGAGAAAATTTTGTTATTTGTTCCTTTTAAGTGATTCTAATGAGGTGTAATGTTAGACAATATATTATATTATAGCAAATTATAATATAATATCATATTTTATAATATAATATAAGGTGTTAATTGACACTATAGTATGTTTAGCATGATATTGTATAGTTAGAGTGAGCTTGAACCATCACAAATCATAAAATGTTGATAACAATGTTAAGATGATGTAATTTGAAAGAATACATTGTTAGGCTTTTGGTTGAAGTATTAAAGGAGTGCATAAGAGAAGAAATAAGATTTGATGAGAATTCCATGTCAAGGACATGGAGGGAGATCTTCTAGCGGATCACACATGCATTATACATGACAAGTGAGGGGTCTATGTTGAGGTCATAGAAGAAGAAAATATGTTGGGGCTAAGGTTTGAATTTGATTTGGATCCTCTGAGATAAGAGTCCATAATCCACCGTGGATTAAGATCAATTGACTTTTATTTATTTGTTTTAATTGATGATATATTTGGTGGAGATATGGGCTCGAGTAGGGATCAAGTATATGAACCTTCCACTAGGGAAGTAGGTTCAAGCAATATGTTAGAGATTAGGATTCAAGTTTGATGTCATAGATTTATTTGGGCATGTATCTGCTGAGGATAAGAGTTTGGTTGGATTTGTTTGATTTAGACTCAATTGGGGGAATTAGTTTAGTTGGGCTCCACTAGGGTGGTTGGTTTTGAATTTGATTTATTTGCTTGACTTATTTACATATGATTTAGGGCTCCACTAGGGAAAAGAGTGTGATTTAAATCCACTGGGAAAAATTAGATTGGGTTTAATTTAATCTGAGTTAATGTATGGACCGTGTCAGTGTGTTATGGACCCATTGAGAAGGGGCTATATCAAGTTTGAACTATCTCAAGTTTACAAATCCAAAGCCGGCTGTAGGGTAGAGCTAACCAAGCTAAGGGGCTGCCTTTCAGTGTGCAACAATTGTGCTAGGAAGAAGGCATAGCATACTTACATCTTCCAAAGTGAGGAACAATCAATGAGGTGACCTGTTAGATGCACAACAAATCAACCTGACCTAAGATGACTATTGAGTGAATGCCACTAGGGACTTATTTCAACTCAAAAGTAGTTAAAATTAATATTATCTTAATTTCATGTGATTTGATATTGTTTGTTTAGTTTAGTTTTATTTCAAATTGAGGGCATCCATTGGGATGTGAGCTCAAGAAAATTTGATAGATTTAAATTATGGACCATGTTGGTGTGTAATGGACCCACCGAGAAGGGGCTATATCGACTTGTCCTACCTCAAATTTACAAATCCAAAGGGATACTCCATGAGCTAGCTAACCTAAAGGGTTGCCTTTCAGAGTGCAACGACTGTGCTAGCAAGAAGGCATAGCAGACTTAAATCTTCTAAAGTAGAGGAAAATCACTGGGGTGACCTATTGGTAGCACAACAAATTGAACGACTTATACTGAGTGAATGCCGGGACTTATATCAAATCAAGAGTAGTCGATTCTTATAGCGAAGTTTTGTTGACACCGCCCCTAAAGATAGGATACGCTAGTGGGGTACCACTGGGGTGTCCTCTTAATCCACAAGTGAATATATATTTTTTGTTTATATATTTTTGTGGACCCTGTTGGTGTGCGAGGGACCATACTGAGAAGGGGCAATGTCAACTTTAACCTATCTCAGATTTACTAGACCAAGGGAGAATCTACACATTCACAGGATCGATTCTCTAACCACAAAAGTGGTTATTAGAAAAGGGGAATTGTCCAATGCAATAGCAATCCAAGTAGTGTCTAAATATGGTCACAAAGGATGTAATCCAAATATAGTGCTCACAAAGGAGGTGATACTAGGGGCATTATCGTGAGCCACAAAAAAGAAAGCCTATAAGTGTACAGTGGCCAACTCTAGGAGAAAGCATAGCAAACTTACATCTTTCATAACTGGTGTAACCTAAGGTGCGAGAACTAACCAACCTATGGTGTATCTGTCATCATGAGTGGTGTATCCATTAGCATAGTGAGAACCAACCAACCTAAGGTGTCCATCGGTGTGTAATGATAAACCTTATAAGAAAGTGTGTAGCTTACAACTTTCCAAGAAAAATTAATCATTGGGATAGTCTATCATCAGTGGGATAGATGCTATCTAACCTAGAGCGACTACTAAGAAGGGAGCCCCGAGGAAGGACTAGACCCAAAATTGAAGCAGTCAAGAGGGAAGGAGCTGCTAGGGGACTTATCCTAAACCTCCAATATACTCATCCCAATCAGTGCACGAAGGATAATACAAGAAGAAAGCATAGCAGACTCCCACCCTCTTAAATGAAATAAACATGAGGTAGCTTACCAGCCATAAAGTAAGGCCTACCAAACTAACAAGGCTCATCTGTGTAGTGGTCAAGTAAGGAAGGAAAACATACAGACTTACATCCTCCAAAGAAGACCAGGATGATAAACAAGGGTAGACGCTGACTTACGCATTTGAGTGAGTGTTGGGAGTTATCTCAACCTGATTCAGCATCTCCAAACCTTCGAGTTCTTCTAACCTAACAACTGAGTTTTGTTTGTGATCTTGCTACCCACTATCCTTAGTGATGAGAGTTGAACTTATTATGAATGCCTTGACCCATACACTAAGGAGAAAAAAGTAGATTGAGTTGGAGTTCTTTATGTGGTGTGGTAGGCCCATAAGGCTTCAACTAATGCTCATGCCCCATTTTTTATTGTCAGTATCTTCTTTAGTATTTAGATGAGAGTTTTCTGAAGGCTAAGCCATTTTCCCTCAAGTAGTTGATAGTATAATATCTCCAATCTATGCTATGCCTATGGGCAAAGTTATTGATCTCAGTGCTCTTGAATGCAGTACCATTATAAGATATAATTTGCCTAGGTACTCTAAACTTTTATATGATATAGTTCCTAAAAAACTAGAGCACATGCTGAGCTATGACCTTTCTGTGTGGAATTGCTTTCGTACATTTAAAAAAGTAATCAATAGCAGCTAAGATGAACTGGTGACCCTTGGAAGAAGGAGGATCAATCACACATATCGGTACCCAACACTGAATGGCCATGAGGCCAATGTAGATATAGAATGTTGGGTGTTGGTGTAGGACCACACCATGTATTTGACATTGGTGGCATCGCTAGTCATATCCATGAAATCTTTGATCATCGATGGCTAAAGTATCCTAATCTCTTCATCTTGGCTTTCATCTTGAACATTGGTTGGCTCCACAAAATTTTGAGTGTACCTCATGATCTTACGGCTTGCTTGTCTAAATAATGTAACCATATATGAATGAAATACCACCGTATAAGACACCATCAACAAGATAGGAAAGTGCTCTTGCTTCATCTACTAAGCTTGGGACTTTTCTTAAGGTAGTTTGCCTTATTTAGGTAATCTATGAATGGTTGCCCAATCTAACTCCTTATCCTTCTTGGCAATGGCAACCTCCCTTCAAGAGAGTACTTTTGATGAGTTCAATATAAATAAGGAATAAGACTTATCTATTTTGGACCTTTATTGAGATGGACTCATCTTTCAGACATGCCAACTCCTTGGCAAACTTCACTAAAGAATACGCTATGGCATTCTCTCCTCGAGGAATCTTATAAATGATAACCTCTGGGATTTGGGCTAATAACTCTATGGTGAACTTATGGTAGAGATGGAGCTTGGGCTTTATAACCTTATAGGACTCAACAATTTAACTAGAGAACCCAAGATGTTGATGTTCTAGATGCTTAGTAATGCTAACTAAACTAGCAAATGTGAGCCTAGATTCACTTCATTATTGGTGCAAGGATTGGATAGATGATATGAGAATCTTATCGTACGATGGTCCAGAGTTAAGAGAACTACTCCTACCCCTGCCTTTTATCAAATAGTAGATTATGATTCTTCTCCTCTTTGAGAGGAAGCCGCACCATAAAAGTACATCTCCCAGTAGTGAATGCTAGTATCCCCTAAGTTCATGATTTATTCATCAAGGAGATCATCACTAAGTAGAGAGTCAACAAGATGTGGGCATGCTACTAAGAAATCCCCTAGCATTTATCCTTTCTCTGTACTAAGGGGTACGAAGGTAGTGTCAAATTATGAGAGAATCATGGACCGTCGTGCCAACTGTCTAGATAACATTGGCCATGTCATGAGATACTATAGTAGATTGATCCTAGAGATTAAGTTCACCTTATGAGGATGCATGTAGTGCTGCAGCTTTTGGGATATAAAGATTAAAGCTAGGCAATGCTTCTTAATGGGTGGATAATTAACCTCATGGATTAGATGATGGTAAGTAGAGTGCCTTCCCTTCATCATTAGCTTGGACCAATAAAGCACCAAGGGAGTCATCTAATGCAGGTGTAAAGTATGAGCACTTGTCCGAGATAGGTTACTAGTCGCATCATCGTAATGCTTGATGTCTTCAAAGGCGTGCTCACACTTGTCATCCCACTTGAACTTCATGTCCATCTTGATAAGTGCTAAGAATGATTGACATCTTCCCGATAGGTTGGATAATAAGCATCTTAGAATGTCAACCGCCCTTGTAATGATCTGAATTGAGTTAAACTTTTAAGTGGTGGCATTTCTAATACTACCTTGATCTTCTTATGATCAGTTTCGATTCTGTGGTGTTAGACAACAAACCCAAGGAATTTCCTTGAAACAACTCTGAATGCACACTTCAAGGGATTCATTTTGAGGTTAAATTATCTTAACTATTCAAAAACTACTATCAAGTCAAAGAGATGGTCTTCCTTTTGTATACTTTTGACCATGAGATCATCAACATAGTACTCGACTTGATAAAGAATGAGTTCATCAAATATTCTAGTAATAGCTCATTGGAATGTAGCACCATCATTTTTAAGGCTGAAAGGCATGACCTTATAACAACAGATTTCGATCGGGGTTCTAAAAGTTGTGTTTCTTTCATCTTCAGGGGTCATCTTTATTTGGTTATATCTAAATGAGCCATCCATGAAAGAGAAGATTGCATGAGATGAGGCAATGTCCACCTGAGCCGGATTGTAGTGAAATTTGTTTTGGGCATGCCTTATTAAATCCTTAAAATTGATGCATGTGAATTTAGAAAATCTTTTCTTAATTGGGACAATACAAGCCTTATTTAAATCTCTAAAATTGATGTATATGTGAATTTGATTCTTTCTTAACAAGGATGACAGCAACTTATTTTCTTTCCTGATGATGCAAAATCTTTTAGAAATGACTTGTTCTATGTCTAATCACATGCATCTAGAGCTTGCTTAATAGGTTTAGCGTAGCTCTATTGCTAGTTTATGGACCGCTACGTTAGAGCCAATCCAAGCATCTCTTCAACTCAATGCAAAGTAGTACTTAAACTCACTAATAGCCTAAGTCATTGGTATTTCATTCAACAGAAATGATGTATGGTGGATCTTCATGTTCCTAAGTTGATTTCTTTGAGCTCGTCAATGGTTGACTTGATCTCTTCTTTGAACTCTGATGGTGCACCTTTAACTTCAAAATCATCTAGATCATCTAAGTTTAAGCACTCCTCATATAAGTTAATATGATTTGAAAAGAACTTATCAAATTCCAAAATGATTGGTGATGACTAAGCAAGAATGTCATCATCATGACCTAACCATCAATCCTAGTCTCTTTGATTGAGAGCTTTTGCATTTGTTCTTCCATATTCTTTCAAAGTAGTGACCGTGCTTTGAAGTATGTGGGATTAACCCTTTCTTGTTTAATATAAGAAAATTAACACCAAGTACCAATCAAAAGGCAATTCTATTAAATCTTTATATGAATCATCAAGTTCTACATCAACTTCTTGACTTGAGGATGATGCTCCTAGAAAGAACCTCAAGTTCACACACCTGGATGACTTGGGGATTTTAACTACCAAACCCTTAGCTTTTGAGAGAAAGTGGTTAGAGCTAAGGTTCCCAACCGATGCCTAACTACTTCACATATAGACTTGGATACACTTATGCTTTGCTTTGGAGCCCGATCTTCATTGCTATCTGGCTCAAGTGTCACCTTCAAAGAAATCTACTGCTAAGAAGAGCTTGCTGGTGTGCTAACCATTTAAAACTAATCCTATGAACTAGATTCTATGTCTATATGGATAGGTGTACTCGGGACATATTTTTTGGTGGCCAATACATCAACTTCTTGACTGAGGATGATGCTCCTGAAGAACCTCATTCTTCACACCTTGGATGACTTAGGGATTTTAACTACAAACACTCATTTTGAGAGAAAAGTAGGTTAGAGCTAAGGTTCCCAACCGATGCCTAACCACTTCACACATAGACTTGGATACACTTATGCTTTTCTTTATCTCCTTCATCTATCAAAGTGTCACCTTCAAAGGAATCTACCGCTAAGATTGCTGTGCTAACCATTTAAAACTTATCCTATGAACTAGATTCTATGTCTATATGGAAAAGGTGTGTACTCTAGGGACATATTTTGTATTTGGTGGCCAATACATCAACTTCTTGACTTGAGGATGATGCTCTTAAAGAACCTCAAGTCTTCACACTGTGGATGACTTAGGGATTTTTTTAACTACCAAACCCTTAGCTTTTGAGAGGAAAGTAGGTTAGAGCTAAGGCCCAACCGATGCCTAACTACTTCACATAGACTTGGATACACTTATGCTTTGCTTTGGAACCCGCCTTCATTGCTATCCGCTCAAGTGTCACCTCCAAATCTATCGGAAGAGAATGTGCTAACCATTTAAAACTCATCCCATGAACTAGATTCTATGTCTATATGGATAGGTGTACTCCTAAATGGACATATTTTGTATTTGGTGGCCAATAAGAAGGTTTTCCACCCATGGACATAGCCAAATCTTAATTCAAATCAAGTCAAACTCAATTAATTTTCTCACAAATCAATAATATTTTCAATCATCTTCACAAATTTAAAGAAAATTTACATTTAAATTATCAAAACTAAATCAAACCAAATCAAAATCCAAACCTAAGCCACATGACTCAACTCCATGGACTTAGCCAAATTCCTTCATCCCAAAACACAAATTCAATTGATTTTCTAATGAATCAATCATTGCTTCAATCATATTCACAAATATAAATGAAATCTACAATAATCAAGCCAAACCAAAATCAACCTAAGTCAATCCCAACTTAACATGAAATGTTCAAATGAACCAAAACTCATTTGAACCTAGGAAAATTACAATTGAATTTATATATCAATCCCAAATCCATATATAAACTCAACTAAATCAAACTCAACCCAAAATCAAGCCAACTAAACCCAATTAGTTCAGTTGACCCAAAGTGGCCAATTCGACCTATTTGAGCCAAGTTTTAATCCTACCCAAATTGGATTGAACCAAGCCAAACAAAACCCTATATAAACTAAACTAAATCAAACTCAACCCAAAATGAAGCCAAACCCAATTTCACTTGACCCAAAGTGGCCAATTGACCTATTTGAGCCAAGTTTTAATCCTACCCAAATTAGATTGAACCAAGCCCATCAAAACCTCCCATCATGATTGTTGATCACCCTAGGTTGATCAATTATCAGGGTCAAACTAACTTGGTCATTTGACCAAGTCAATGCCTTAACAATATGAACCTAAACTAGCCAAATTTCAACCTAAGCCAAATCCCTTGAAATTAATGATTCATACCAAATCAAAATCAATATTTGATTATGACTTGACCTTCAATTGAGTCAAACCAAACCCAATTGGACCTTTTGACCCAAGTTGACCCAAATTGACCTAAAGACCAAATTGGGTCAAATCAAAATATAAACCAAATTGATTACAACCAATGGCTCAAGTTCATTCCAAATTGATTGTTGAACTTGACCAAAGCCATGATTAGACCCAATTCAACCCTATTGACCAACTTAGCCAAAATTAACCTAAAGGTTAAAGTTGGCATAAATCAAAACCAAATCCAAATTAATTAAAACCAAAGCTACAATCATCTGTAATTGGTCAACTAAATCCAAACCAACACCCAACCGAAGACAACTTGGCCAATTTGGTCAAATTGGTCAGCTTAACCCATTTGACTCAAATGAATTGAAATGAGCCAAAATCAAATCTAAGCCAAATTAAACTAAACTAACTGAACCATAACATCCCAAATGATCATATGAACTTGTCCCAACCCTTGGTTTGACCTAAGTTGACCAATTGGTCAGCTTGACCCAACCTAACCCAATTTGACCTAAATGAGTCAAATTGAGCCAAACTTAACCAAATCAACTCCAATTGACTTGAAATTTGGGCTAACCCACTTTTGGCTCGTTTCAAATCTGCCCAAATCAAATCCAATGTAAAATTATCATTATACTCTTAGGTAAAGGGCATCACATGAGACAAATCAACCATGTAAGTTATCATTTCCATTCCTTGGCCACTTGGTACCCATGGGGTGGTTAGGTCAGCCATGACCAATGGGAGGTGAAATCACCTCACCCTCCCCATTAGAGCATTTCAAACCCATCAAAAACCCATGTTTCATCCCTGGCAACTACCTCCACACCTTCAGTCAACTAAGCTAGCCAACTCACCTCCTCCCTACCACCCACGACTCCCTGAGATGGCTAGATGACCTCTAGAAGCTAAACCTGATCCTAATGTCCGATCAAGATGGAGGGGGTATACACCCCTCATTTCCACTTAAACACACACCAAAATCATTCATCATAGCCCTAGCCACCTAAGATGAGTCGTTAGCGCTAAGCTCCCAAGATCATTCCTTGATAAAAAAATGTCATTCCTGCCCGTCTCGAAACAGGACACTCCCATTTCTGACCTAAGTTCCCTATTTCTCCATCAAACTCAAATTAACTTTGCTTGCAACTTCCCTAGGCCTTATTGAGAAAGAAAGAATCATCTCCCAAGCTTCCCGAGCACTGGAGGTGGGAATTCAAATGTTGGAGCTCTAAATTACGGTTCATGGCCTTAAATGAACCATGGAATTGATCCAATTACTTTTCACAAGGCTTCATCTACTAGATGCTTCCTTATCATTAGCCACCCTTGAGCTCAGTGATGTATGCTTCCAAAGCGATCCTTAGGCAAAATGGGTTGGAGGTTTTTGAAGAAAACTTGCATCTGTGTGATCTTGATCATTGGATCTCGATTGATGTTGTGAAGGTGTGGGATCCTTTTGGAGTTGATGATCAGCTTGGTAAGCTTCGATCAAGTGAGCAATGGCGACGGACTCCATTCTCCCTCACTTCATGATGTTAGATCACGCACCATCCATTACATGATCAAAATGGGATCGTGATTAGATCCACTAGATCGATCGATTTAATCATTAAGCGGATTAATCATAACCATCTAATCTTGATCAGATGGAGGATGAGAAAGCACATTCATTGCCGTGATGTAGGCGCTAAGTCAGATAAGTTTTAAGTAGCCAATCCCCTGGTGTAACGTGGAAAGTGCACCATGTCGGCCATGTGATTAGGATTCTTTAATTAGGCTTAATTAATCATTTTTAATGGCTGAAACTTCTAAAAATCATAAAAAATCATACATAAATTAAAAAATCCAATTAAATACTCATTTTAAAGGTATTTCAAAGGAAAATTAATTAAATATGATCTTAACTAATTTTGAGTAGTAGTTAAGGTTTAATTAATGTTTAATTATAAAATTTATTATCTTAATTGCTCATAATTACTTGAGTAATTAATCCCTAATTTTGTGGGTAATTTTAGGTGTTTATAACTTTAGGAGTTTAATGAAATTATGGATAGTCCGTTGTAAACCATAAGCATAATTAATTAAGTCCTTTAATAATTAGATTAATCATGAGCCAATTGCATTGGCTCCTTTTATTTTAGGATCATTGCAAGTTTATTTTCCACATATCATGTTGGCTTGTAATTTTAGTTAATTACTTTAAAGTGACATAGGTAAGGGTAATTAATTCATCTAACTAGTTAACTTAATTTACCCATAAAATCAACTTAATTACATTTTTCTTTTAAATCAAATAGTAATTGGAATGGGTTTAAAACACAAGTGATGATTTCTCTTTTTCTTCTTTAAATCAAATCAAATCCATAACTTAATTAATAAAGATGCTTTAGTTTGCTTTAAATAATGAATGTCCTTACGAACTAGTTTGGTTGAATGAATCACATGCTTATATTTGGTTGTCCTCTTTCAAATCATCTTAAATTTAGTATGTCATTTGAATTCATGCATCCATCTTTTTAAAATCAAGTAAAATAAAATAGATTTCCTTTATGTAAGCTTACATGTGTTGATTTAATTTAATATATGTGTGGCTATTATCACTATTAAATCTAAATATATTTTTCAAAAGCTTATAAATGAATAATAATATGTGTTATGATGCTAGTTATAAATACATAAGAAATGCATGTTCTTATAGCTTAAGTGTATGAATGTTGAGTTCTCTTTCCTCTATTCATGTGTTGATTTATATAAGCTTATCCCAGGAACTCAAGGCTTTAGCTAGCCCAAGGAGGTCATTTGATTACCTCACTTCCCTAGTTAAACAATGGTACATACCCATTTGATTTCATTCATATGTATTTCAACATTAGAATTTGGATAGAGCTTTAATTCATATATATAAATGATTCAATCAAACAAAATATACAATCTTTGCATGATTTTCTTTCCCTCATTTATGTATACATCCATGTGTGTCAAAGAAAAGAAAGTATATAGAATCAGAATATGAGGCTTTACTTAGCCCCAAGGAGGTCATTTGATTATCTCACTTCCCTAGTTTAACATTGACATGTACTTGCCTACATCTTTGTATATGTATATATATATATATATATATATATATATATATATGTGATTAGTGAATGAAAATCCCATTTTACATTAAAATTGCATGCATTCATAATTGACTAAGTGGTTGAATTAATTAGCCATATGATTTGGAGCCTACTTCCTATGTTCATGTATACAAATTTACATATGTTTGAATGCAAATGTCCCGAGAATATGAGGTTTTAGCTAACACCAAGGAGGTCATTTGATTACCTTACTTCCTAGATTTAACAATGGCACATGCCTACTTAATTTCATTCTTATGTCCTTTTTGTATAAGAATTTGGATACAATTTTAAATTAACATGTTTAAATAATTCAATCAATTAAAATATAAATTCTAAACATACACATACATTCATCATTTAAGTGTGCTAAAATATGTTACATGTATAGATACACTTAGGATTAAATCATATGCATATGTTACATGTGATGGAAAGGAATGATTTAATATGTGTCATGTGGTAGTAATTCAATTAAATTAATCTTAAGATGCCTTTTATTTTGAATAGGATTATTTTAAGTGAACCTAAACTTAGGATTAATTAAATCATTTAATAAGCCATTCATTAAAGAGAACTAAATCAAATTAATATACTTTAGAAAGTGACTTAAGGTGGGATGAAGAGGGCAATCCTTTTTTCCTCTTTATAACACTTAGTTGCTAAGTGTAATTAAATGAAACAAAAGAAAACATAAATTAAAATTCTAAAATCAATTAAACTACTTCAAGTGAAATCAACCTTTCATGTTAAATTGAATCCTTCAACACTTAGAAAATACAACACTAATGCCTAAGACTTACCACACAAGCCTTAATACACACATTAGAATTAAGCCACCACTTCTTTTAAGTTAGGATGGTGTATGATGTGATGTATGTTTTATTTTATGATGTTATTTTAGATTGCATGTTAGGGTGTATGCTTCATAGACTAGATGATAGACCAATATTAGCCTAATCATGTATTCTGTAGGGGATTATGCTTAAGGGATGCTTAAAAATAAATGTGAATGTTGTTTTTGCAGGTTGCTTAAATCCTTAAGCATAATCCAAGTTGTGTTAATGGATAATTTATTCTCTCTTGTGGAGGTAAACCCTTATGTCCACCTGTCACTTAGATTTAGGTCATGCTTTAGTGTGTACTAAAGCTTCCTAGATTTAGGATCCGAGGTGGCTATTTCCTTTAGGCTATGAGCATAAATCCTCTCCTCTTAGGCATTCCCACTTGGTGGATTATAAGCCTTAGTAATCTAATTAAATTTCAACTCAAAACATATAATGTAAAGAGGTGGTTTACCATCCCTGGAGTAAGTCTTCATCACTGAATGTAACTCCTAAGATATATCTCAATTGGCATGCCTCCTATTTAATAGCGGTCAACTGAGCTAAGCATATCTCTAGATCAAGTAAGACCTTGATTAGAGATTCCCTCATCTCTTTGGATAAGACAAGGGCATCGAATATGCTTAACTTAGCTAGAAACTTTCTAAGGTGAGCTAGGACATTGTAATAAACTCTGGCTTAGTCCTCCACAAGCATATCCATGGGTGGAGCATCCTATGGAGGGCTATCTGCTCACTAGAACCAATGACTTGCTTACATTTATCTTGAGGTGCTACCCTAGGAGGTAGAACTTTGCCACTATGTAGGTTAACTTTAGTGACTTCTTGGAATGATGAGCTTGTGAAAAGTTCTACCTTCTTATCGAGCATACCTATAGCTTCTTCTATGAGATCCTCAGAGTCAGTTGACTCCAAGTCAATCTCAAGAGGTGATTGATTGAGAAGGATAGTATCAATCAAAAAGGAAAGGATCAAAACTACTAGAGCTATTATTTTTATATAAACTCAAAGAGCTTTCAATAGGAATAAAATCAGGAGCATAAGAAGTAGACAATATATAAGTAGAATCAGCTTTCTTCATTAATTTTTTTGGGTGAAGGTACATGATAGAAATCAAGTAAAGTAAGTGGAGTAAGGGATTTAGTGCCCTTATCCATAAATACAATGATTCTACGTAGAGAGAAGGTGGCGAGTATAGCTACAGTGGAGGGAGTACTAGACTCGGATGGTGGCTATGCTACTAGACTATCCCGGGCAAGTATGGTGAGCTGCTGCTGCTATTGGGCTATCATCCTCCCCGAGTTGTCCTTTGCAACTAACAAAACTTCCTCAGTGTTGGAGGTTTGAGCTACTTCAGACACCTGCAAGGAAAGCTTCTTGATCTTAGAAATGATCTTCTTAGAGGTTCGGGATAAGGAGATATCCTAACCTTCTTTGGTCTTAAGAGGATCGGATGTATCCCCAAGGATTACTCTAATAGACTTGGATGGTTGTTCTTTTAAGTATTCCTTAGGGACAACTATAGCTCCCAACTCATAGTTATGCTCAAGCTAGTCCTTAAAAGTGATACAATCCTCTAAGACATGGCCTAACATGCGGTGCTAGGGGCAATAACTAGGATCATCATTCTTGCCCACTTCCTCCGGCCTCTTAGCCTCTAGTAACTGAAAGTCAAGTTTCTTTAAGAGATTCTTAAAGATTTTCCTAACTACCTCCCTCTTGAATGAATATGGCTTATTCAATCTACCAGCAAGAGTAGGTGAAAAGTAGCTACCTAGCATGGATATGAATATCGCAGGCTATTGAGGTTGTGAAAATGGTCATTGTAGCTACTGTGGTGGCTGGTATGATGGTCGAGGTGGTGGAAGAGGAGGTGGAAAAGGAAGCTGTTGAGCTCGTAGTCTCTCATATTGAACTCTAGTTGGATGCTTCCCTTTGTCAACTGACACAACTGTCCTTGGCTTCTTCTCTAACACCTTTTAAGGCTTGGCCAAGATGATTGGTCGAGAAAGGGCAACTATTTAGCTTCTTGTAGGCCTGTTGATTAATTTCTCAATATTTTGATGGAAAAGCCCTTAAGCATGAAGGCTCGCCATGGATATTCTTGAGAAGAATCTCAATAGATGTTGTTCATTTGGGTTCATTCATGTTGTGCCACCCGAGAATGTAATCACAAGGACTCATTGAGTTTTGTTTCTCAAAAGGTCACCTAGCCACCCTCTCTGTTGAGCTCTAGCAAACCTCTTCATGAAGAGGTGCTCCAACGAAAAGTCTTCACGAACTAGCGTTGATAATCAAATGCAACACCCGAAGGATCTTAACTAAAAGGAGGAAGAGGATCTGCATTGCCGCCACCTGTGAACAAATGCTCTAAAGTGTGCAATGTGTTATCGTGGTTTCTACTACCATCTTTATCTTGAAGGATGGTGGCACAAAACCCTAAATAAAATAAAATCTAAATAATAACCTAAACTAAAAATAAACCTAAAATAAAACTAAAATAAATAATAAAAAAACCTAAACCCTAAACTAAAAGAAAAAAAACCTAAACCTAAAATAAACAAAATAAAATAAATAATAAACCTAAACTAAAATAAATAAAACCTAAACCTACACCCTAAACTAAATAAAATAAAATAAACTAAAAATAAATGTTAAAATATAACCTAAAAATAAATAAAAAACAAAACCTAAACCCTAAACTAAAAAAAACCAAAACCTAAAATAAAAATAAAATAAATAAAATAAAATAAAACTAAACCTAAACTAAAATAAATAAAACCTAAACCTAATCCTAAAATAAACTAAACATAAACTAAATAAAATAAAATAAAGTAAAATAAACCTAAACCTACACTAAAAAAAACCTAAAATAAACTTAAAATAAAAACCTAAAACCTAATCCTAAAAAAATAAAATAAAAATCTAAACATAAACCTAAAAAAACCTAAACCTAAAAAATAAAATAAAAATAAAACTAAACTAAAAAATAAACATAAACCAAAACCTAAACTAAAATAAATAAACCTAAAATAAATATAATAAACTAAATAAAAATAAATATAAAAAAAATAAAAAATAAAATAAACTAAAAAATAAAAATATAAACTAAGAATAGCTTAAACCTACCAGTTTACTTAATTTAAGAAAAAAAAACCCTAAACCTTAAACCCTAAACCCTAAACCCTAAATCTAAAACCCTAAACCCTAAACCCTAAAATTAACCCTAAACCCCAAACACTAAGAATAAAAAACCTAAATAAAGTAAAAATAAAATGTAAAATAAAAATAAAATAAAATAAAAATTAAATAAAATCATAAACCTAAAAAATAAACCTAAAAATAAATAAAAAATTAAACCTAAACCCTAAACCTAAAATAAAAATAAAATAAACAAAATAACATAAACCTAAACCTAAAGTAAAATAAACTAAACTAAAATAAATAAAACCTAAACCTAAACCTAAAATAAACTAAACATAAACCTAAATAAAATAAAATAAAATAAACTAAAAATAAACCTAAACCTAAACTAAAAAATAAAACCTAAAAATAAACCTAAAATAGAAACCTAAAACCTAAACCTAAAAAAAAAAAAACCTAAACCAAAACCTAAAAATAAAAATAAAACCTAAACCTTAAAAATAATATAAAAATAAAACTCAACTAAAAAATAAACCTAAACCTAAAAAATAAACTAAAATAAAAAACCTAAACTAACATAAATAAACCTAAAATAAATAAACTAAATAAAATAAAAATAAAAATAAACCTAAATAAGATTAAAAAATAAAATAAATAAAATATAAAAAATAAACTAAATAAACCTAAACCTAAATTTACTTTAATTAAATAAACCCTAAACCCTAAACCCTAAACTAACCCTAAACCTAAACCTATCTAAACCTAAACCCTAAACTTAAAACCCTAAACCCTAAACCTAAACCTAAACCCTAAACCCTAAACCCTAAACTCTAAAACCCTAAACCCTAAAACCCTAAACCCTAAACCCTAAACCCTAAAACCTACAACCCTAAACCCTAAACCCCAAACCATAAACCATAAATACTAAACCTAAACTAACCCTAAACCCTAAATCCCAAACCCTAAAGCCTAAACCATAAATCCTAAACTAACCATAAACCCTAAACTAACCCTAAAACCTAAACCCTAAACTAAACCTAAATGCTAAGAATGAGCAGAACCTTGACCCGAACATCACTCCAACTGCTCGCCTAGATCCGGGTGGAGGCAAAGGAGGCTGATTATCATAAGGTGGGGATCTAGAGTGTGGGATATGGAGGTGGTGGTCGAGTAGTGGTGGTGGCAGAGGGAGAGATCGAGGATATGATGGTGGATCATGCTACTCAAGAGGCCGAGGTGGTTTTGATGGGAACTGATGAAACTAAAGAATGGCCAATCTGATCTGTTGCTTATGGAACTATGTCTTTATAGTAGAGACGGTTCTATTTATTTAGGATTTTGATTTGCTCTATGGGTGCTCATTTTTTATTTATGTCATTGCTTGTGTCTAAGAAAACTTGGGGTGCTACTTGCTTGATGAAATCAAAAAGAACAAATGTTGAATATGAATTTATTCTCTGTTAAAAAAAATTTAAACCATACCCTAAACCCTAAACTAAAACTTAAACCCAAAACCTAAACCCTAAACCCTAAACCCTAAACCCTAAACCCCAAACCCTAAACCTAAACCCTAAACCCTAAACCCTAAACCCCAAACACTAAACTCTAAACCCTAAACCCTAAACCCTAAAAAACTAAAAACCTAAACCTAAACTAAGTAAAACCTAAAAAAAAACCTAAACCAAAATAAAATAAAATAAAAAATAAAATAAAAACATAAACTAAAACCTACACCTAAACCTAAAAAAAATAAAATAAAAAATAAAAACTAAACTAAAATAAAAGAAATAAAACTAAAACTAAACTAAAAAAATAGAAAACCTAAATAAAATAAAACTAAACCTAAAATAAAGATAAAATAAACCTAAAATAAAATAAAATAAAATAAAAACTAAATAAAAACCTAAACCTAAAACATAAACCTAAAAAATAAATAAAAAATAAAACCTAAACCCTAAACTAAAAAAAACCTAAACCTAAAATAAAAATAAACTAAACCAAAATAAAAAAAAACCTAAACCTAAACTTAAAATAAACTAAACCAAACCTAAACCCTAAACTAAATAAAATAAAATTAAACTAAAATAAACCTAAACCAAAATAAAAATAAACCTAAAAATAAACCTAAAATAAAACCTAAAACCTAAACCTAAAAAAATAAAATAAAACCTAAACATAAACCTAAAATAAAAAAATAAACCTAAACCTAAAATAAAAAAATAAAACTCAATTTCAAATAAACCTAAACCTAAAAATAAACTAAAATAAAACCTAAACTAAAATAAACCTAAAATAAATAAACTAAACTAAATAAAAAATAAACCTAAAAAAAATAAAAAATAAAATAAACTCAAACAAATAAAAAATAAACTAAATAAACATAAACCTACCAGTTTACTTAATTAAAAAAAAGCCTAAACCCTAAATCCTAAACCCTAAACCCTAAACCCAAAACCAACAACCCTAAAACTAACCCTAAACCCTAAACCTACAACCCTAACCCAAAACCCTAAACCCTAAATTCGTAAACCCTAAACCTAAATCCTAAATCATAAACCTAAACCTAAATCATAAACCCTAAACCCTAAACTTAAACCTAAACTAAAACCTAAAACCTTAAACCCTAAACTCTAAAACTTACAACCCTAAACCCTAAACCCCAAACCCTAAACCCTAAACCCTAAACCCTAATCCCTAAACTAACCATAAACCCTAAACCCTAAACTAACCCTAAACCCTAAGAATGGACAAAACCTTGATACAGGAACATCATCCAACTAGGCTCACTCTAGATCAAGGGAGGCAAAGGCGACAAATTATCGTAGTGGTGGTGGGGAATCTGAGGAGGTGGATATGGAGGTGGTGGTCGAGCAATGGTGGTTATAGAGGAGGATCAACATAGGTTAAATGTGGTGGTGGAGGGAGAGATTAGGGATATGATGGCAGATCCCGCTACTCAAGAGGTGGTGGTTGATGGGAATTAGAGAACCAAGAACAATGATCCAATCAGTTATGGAACTATTCTATAAGAGATGGTTCTACTTATCTATATTTGATTTGCTCTATGGGTTTTGATCTATGCCATCTGTCTTAGAAAATGTGGGTGCTACTAGGTTGACAAATAAAAAGAATAAATGTTGAATAATTTATTCTCACTAAAATAAACCTAAACCAAACCTAAAAAACTTAAACCCTAAACCCTAAATCCTAAATTAAAACTTAAACCCTAAACAAAAAACCTAAACTTTAAACACTAAACCTTAAAAAATATAAACCCTAAACACTAAAACCTAAACTGTAAACCCTAAACCATAAACTAACCCTAAACCCTAACCCTAAACCCAAAACCCTAAACCTTGAATAAATATGTCATTAGGATTAGATCTAAAGAATGACCTAATCCTAACATAGTTATGGTGGCTAAAGAAAATGTCTTCAAGAGACTTTCCCTTGACTGTTAGAGATTTGAATACCTAAATTATAACCCTAAATCATATTATATTATCATATATTATAGTGTAATGTAGCATCATATATTTGAGCATAAATTGATGTGTTTTTGGATGTTATAAGATGTTTTGAAATGTTTTAGTATATTATGGTATTGTGCCCTATAGTCTATATTAATATAAATCATAACAATATTGATTTAATAAATCAGATGATGAAATTTGTTAAATTTGAAGTGGTAATTAGGTTGTAGTACTAGGTGTGCTACACCACTTGTAGTCTAAAAAGTAAGATTTTATGTTCAAAATAAATATTATATGTTGTAGCATAGTATAACATCATATATCATAATATTTTGTATGCATTTTAAATTCTTTTAGTATTTTACAATCATGCGTCGAATACACTAACGTTATTTACAAAAATTTTATTTAGACTTTAAAATGGTGGAATTTGGCCAAATTCATAATAGGTAGAGCATGGCATCATAATATATTATTTCAATTTAAAATATGTAAGTGATATGACTAAAATATATAGTTTTTTTATTTTTTAGACTAATTTTATAATTTTTTATCATAAGCAATCCTTTATGATGTGATATGCAATATTATATAATGTAATATATTATAGTGTATTATAATATAGGATGTCATAACATAGTCTAGCTTCATGCATTATAGCATACTATTTTATTACTACTTATTGTTTAGCATATTTTAGTTTGTTATAGTATGATGTAGTAGAGTTTGTACTAGTATAATTCATAAAAATATTGATTTGTAGGTCGAGATAATGGGATTTGGCCAAAATTAAGGTAAGTTTTAGGGAACATCATTGGGGTGTGCTATGGTGTGTCATTTAATCAAAAGAATGGAATTCGTGATCCAAAATAAATGTTCATTTTTCAACCAAATTTTATAAATTTTTTGTTTAAAGTGATTGATT